>UCOK01015638.1:0-39478 GCA_900474325.1 Synergus umbraculus | reverse complement strand
TATGTATATATATATATATATATATATTATACTAAATATATTATTTCGATTTGTCGAAAAATAATCAAAAAGCAATTATTTTCTTGTATAATGCCGCTGAAGTGTTCCACGAATAGATTTGCTTCAGTTTTAGGGAAAATTCGATTGCAGAAAGCCAGGGTTCTGTGCACATATGTTGGGGTAAAAAGTAATTTTCAACCCGGCATTCGGGTCGCCAATGAATCATTCACCAAACTCACTAGTCCTCCCGCACAGTTTCACGGTTCCCTCGGGATCGATCCCTACAAAAAATTGCGTGAAGGTGTTAGAATCTTACTGGGGAACCAAAGGGAGCGGGACAAATTTCCATCCTTAAAATATAGGAGAAGTCAGAGTCAAAACATGCAAGCGGAAAGAATAACCGAATAAAATATGAAAAATAATATTCAGTAAATAATAGTAAATAATTCCAGAAGTAATTTTAAATTTTCTAAAGTAACTTATATTGTAATCCTAGGATTACAATAAATTTTGAACGTTCAAATGTGCTTTTAAAAAATTTCTAAACATTCCGGATAATTTACAAGTTTGGGGGACTTTTGGTCCTACGTCATTGTGGGATTATGTATTAATAATTATATCTTCCATATTTCTTCCATAAAAAATGAATGATAATGCAAATGAATTAATGTTTTATCATAGTTTATAGTCTAAAATACCAATTCAAAAATTCGTTCATTTAAACATTCAGAAATTAAACCCCTCTGATTTAATTTGAAGTCTTCTAAAATCATCAAGTAATTTGTAATCTTCCGAATTAATTTAAAGTCTCCTGAAGTAATTTCAAATTTTCTAAATTGATGATTTTCTACTTGATACTTCCTGAAATAACTTGATGTCTTCCGATGTCTCCTAGTCATAAAATCATGTTTGACTTGATGGTTGACTACTCCATGGGTCGAGTTGTTAACCCCTGGAATCCAGCCATCAGGGACAGTTAGTAACTCGATTTAAATTCAACATCGTTCTCTCGGATTGTTTATTTATCTCATAATTTCGCTCACCGGCTGAAAATTTTGATTGACAATCAGTTCAGCGATTCCCGACGAACGGGTAAAATGTTGGAAAAGTCGCCTCTGTTCTCGATCTGCTTCACCCCCTTCACCCCCTCCTAGTTTTCTCGATATGCACGCGCAATAAATTCGAAACGGTCCAATGGATAGAGCGAATCCGTTCCAATCGTATGGAACTTTCAAATTCGATTCAGCGATCGAGAGGTCGTTACTCACGCTCGTGCTGGTCGGCGCCAGTTTTCCATGCGATTCGCCCACGCCTCATTTGTCGGACACCCGCTAGACATTTAATTCGAATATCGTCATATGCAGATTTATTACACCTTTTTCTTCTCAATCAAACGGGGCGCAGTTATTATCTGGATCGGGCGCGTTCAGTAATATTGATTTTGGATTATTTTATCGTATCATATATTTTTTATATGAAATGAAATATGAAATCCAGAGTCCCTGGAAATTTTGCCATCGGTAATAATTATATATCAATCGCTTGTGAAACACGGATGATTACTAAATTAAATGCAGCTGAAATACAAATAGCCGAACAATTATCAGGAAACTTAATTGCTTCGTTTAATTTAATGTAATCCAATAAACTTTGCGAGGATGGGGTTGGAGCTATTTGTAAAGCTTTTACCTTTTACCCTCGCTTTTATATACCTTTATTTCTGTACTTATAACCGGAAAATATAGTACTTGAGAATTTTCTCCCATAGAATGCTCCCAAGAATCCTAAGGGTGCTATTTCATTTTAGTTTCTGGCTTCTAGATTCCAAGGATCTTCCATGGGTTAAAGACTCCCAATCGGCCTTTACATTTTGTATTTTATATTTTTGCAGTGTTCTTCAAGTAGGAAAAAATTTAATTTATGACATAGCATGAAGATAAATTTTTGCTACCTATTTCTACATGTCTTTTTATCAACTTTAAAAAAAATTAAATGTCATGGGCGCGCTGAAGTCAATGACTGATGCTTAGGATAATTTTTAAAAATTTTATATTTAAATATCTTGATTTTCAATTATTGTTATTTTTTTCTTGGGGGGATGTAATTTATATAAAACTGAAGCATGGAATTTTGGAGCCCAATTTATTTCCCCCATAAATTGACTCTAATAATGGAATCACTTGAAAATAATTTTGGATTATTAAAATCGAGTTTGCTTTTTTCCGATTCACTTTTTTTAAAAAAACTAGCGCGCAGGATTATTTATTTAATTTCTTATACCTTCAAGTCATTAAAAAATCAATGAAATTTTGCTGATTAAAACTTAAAGAATATCTAATATATTTTTATTTATATTTTAGGGACATTTCGTTACATCATTTTTTTAGAAAGATATTTCAAGAGGTTTCTAGGAATTTTAGTGGATTTTGACAATTTTCAAGTGATTTTTACGAAGTTCTAAAGATTTTTAGGATTTTAAAAAAATTTCGTAGAATTTTAAGGTATTTCAGGATATTTCGCAAAATTTGAATGGAATTCATGAAATTTCAAGCGAATTTTTAAAGCTAGGGATTTTTAAAGGATTTTAAATGTTTTCAACGAATTTTAAAAGATTTCGAAGGTTTTCGTAAAATTTTAACTGATTTGAAAAGTTTTTTGAGTGTTTTAAGAGATTTTAAGGGATTTTAAATTCTGTTGTGAAGTTTGTGGGAATTTTAAAGGATTTCGAAGGTTTTAGCAAAATTTTAAGGGATTTTATGAGATTTTTCTTATTTTTAAAATGTTTTGTAGAATTTTCAAGGATTTCATGGAGTTTGATAGGATTTCTAAAGATTTTAAGAGATTTTAAATGTTAAGGAATTCCAAGAGGTTTTTATGAATTTTTATAGATTCTTGCTAATTTTAACTTGAATTTCAAGACATTTCTGATTTTAATCGTTTTTGTGTAGTTTTAACAGATTTCAAGATATTTTTGCGAGTTTTAAGAAATCTTCACGTATTTTAACGTATTTCGAAGGTTTTCCTGAAATTTTTTCCCCCATTAGTTTGTTTTTCTTCTCTCAACCTCAAGTCATTCAAAAGCCAATCAGGTTTGCAATATACCACTTTTTCTCCACTTTGTGCGATTTTCATCTTCTCTTTCATTCATCGTCGAAGAGAAAGTGAGAAAAGGGAGGGAAATAAAAAATGGAACCAGCAGAAATGAGAAAACCTCTAGTAGGGACAAAAAGAGAAAGAAGTAGAAGACAACGTGTGAAGAAGAGAGTTGGATTCCGCAAGGGTCGACGGGAGGGAGCGTGACGAAGAGATCGTAAAAGAGAAAAAGTGAAAAAAGGGAGGAATAGGTGGGAAGGGATGAATAGCAGGACGAGTGAAGCTCGAAATTAACCACAACGCGACTATTTCTCCATTTTCCTCCGCTGTACCATTCTCTTTTCCTGAGTCTCTTTTTTTGCTTGCCTCGCTTCTATCGACTCGTCATTTAATGGCCGGAAGCGTAATTACTTATGTCGACGAGCGTGTTGCCTATCTTTGGAAAAAAACTCATGTCGATGGACTTATGTGGTTCCGATGAGGGAATTAGCTTTTTGGAACAATATGGCTCCAGGCTACTTTTCTCGAAAGAGGCTTCACTTTTTCCCCTCAATAGCTGCATCCATATGGAGGAATTAGTCGATCGTAAAACCTTTAATAAAATATTTTTTACTCTACTGTAAAAGTGTATCTGTATAAAGAAAAAAGTGTTCCATTATACAAACATAATTTGTAATCTTATGTGGTTTTAGTTCTGAACGTTCAAATGAACGAATTTTTGTATTGATTGTATTTTAAACTATAATAAAACATTAATTAATTTGCATTAACGTTAATCTTTTACCCGTGCAGAAATTTCGATAAGGGTCTAGTGGGGGCCTCACTAGTTTTCCCTTTTTTAGTTGCGCTCTAATGGGGGAAACTAGTCCGGGCCCTGATGAGGAAAACTAGTCGGGGCCCTGATGGGGAAATCTAGTCGGGTCCCCAGATAGATCGTAACGCTTTTTTTAGTTAGGCCCCAAACTAGATGTTCTAGTAGGGGCCTATTGGGAATCGCCCTTCCTCAGACCTATAAAAAAAAGGCCCTGCTGTGGCCCTAATTAAGTCTCCGCAATATATATTTATAATTATAAACGTATATAGTTATGCATTTGTTATGGAAGAATATGAAAGACATTATAAGTGTCTTTCATATTTTTCCATAAAAAGTTAATATTAATGCAAATTAATTAATGTTTTATTATAGTTTATAATACAATCAATATTCGTTGTATTTAAAATATTTAAATACTGATGTTCAATTCACTATTTTCCGTCTAATAAAGGAATAGTGAATTGAATATATATTTTATCGATAATGTCTAAAAAAAAGTATTATGTATTCATTTTAAATATTTAAATATTAAAAAATTAAAAGTTTCTTGAAAAATTTTTCTGTATCTCCCTGTCTCTCTCCCTTTCCAACTAAAAAACAAAATAAATCCGCACATTGCTGGTTTTTACGTTAATGCAGTCGTGTACGCCGTTATCGAGATTTATAAGCGATACTCTCATAAATCCTTATAAATCTCATAAGGACACAATACAGAGAACGAATGGAAGAGCAGCAACTCAGTTAATGGAAAAATAATGTAATAAAAGTATTGCATCGAAACTTCACTTCAATTTTGACTTACATCAAACATATATATTTCATTCGATTCTATACTTTTTATTCCACCCATAATGAGTGTATTTTAAACTATAAACAGTGTTAAAACATTAGTTAATTTGCATTAACGTTAATCTTTTATGGAATATTATGGAAGATATTATAAGTGCCTTCCATATTCTTCCATAAAAGATTAATGTTAATTCAAATTAATTAATGTTTTATTATAGTTTCGATAGGAGTTTTGTGAGGGCCTCACTAGTTTTCCCTTTTATAGTCCGGCCCTGTTGGGAAAAAATAGTCGGGCCCTGATTGGGGAAAACTACTCGTGGCCCTGATGAGGAAAATTAGCTGGGCCCTGGTGGGGAAAACTAGTCGGGGCCAGACAGGGCCCTAATTAGTTTTTTCTAGACTAGATCTTCTAATCCCTTAAAATTCGTATAGAAATTTGTGAAAATTCCTTAAAATTCTATGACAATATTCTCTTTACAGCCTTTAAAATTTATTCATTCAAATTATTCGAAATCTCATCAAATTCCATGCAATCCTTTAATTCTAATGCTTCACAAAATCTTTTATAAATCATAAAAACCCTTTGAATTCTCTTAAAATCATTTAAAAATCGGCAAAATTCCTCTCTAAAAAATGTTTTTACAAAATGTCTCGAAAATCTAAATAAATTATAAATAAATTATAAATAATTTTTTCCACTGCTTTAAATAAATACATTAAATTATGTGTAAATTTGTCTCTTTAACCGAATTTTTTTTAAATTTCTAGTTTGAAATTGATGATTTAAAGAAAAATATTGCAGAGACTTAAGATGCCTCCCACGTTTCAGAAAACCCATTCCTTATCTTCGATCGTGGAGCTAAACCCCCTGATACCTATATCCTCTGCAATTTCTGACGTAATATGCATTTTTAATCTATACTCAATTGGATGCTCCGTAATGGCAAGTCCACGTTTATTCCCTGATGAATTCAAGCCGAAATTATTTGAGACGTGGTGGGATGAAAATATAATTTCTTCATGGTTGGTTTAATTATTTATTAAAATTCCTCTTTAACTTAATCGCGGTGAAGTTTGACTGACAAATGAGATTAATTAAATTTGCTTTAATTAAATTTGATTCGAGTTTTCAAGAAGAAAATTATAGCTATAATTCTTAACTAGAAAGAATTAAGAATTTATAATCAGAAAATCTCTATTCGATTATAATTAAATTACAAACATTATTGTTATTATTATTATAACTAAAACTAAATCGATTCTTTGCTCAGACTCTATTCTTGCAATCTCGAGTGCAATCTTTAAAAAGCATTCTTCATTTTATCACTTTTTCCGAAATAACTTGTCATAAAGCGGACTTTTTCATGATTTATTCTCGTTTTTCAAACTAGTGTGTATTCTGTTCATTATTCTCCGAATTTCCTGGAAAAAATCTCGCTGGTCTTGGCCAAGGACTCAAGACGTATTATGCGCCAGCCGAATGACCGGCTTTGTTAACGTGTATCTACATATATTTACAGAGATATCGCTCCTCTCCGGATGTTGGCACGAGCAGAGAACACTTTTTTCTTTTTTTTTCTCTTCCGACTTATCAGAATACGGCTGCAGTGCACTTACGATAGAAAAAACTACGGAAATCCGCTCTTGGATGTTTCATTGTAGTTTAAATGGCTTTTTCGCACGCACAAATTCAACGAGATAATTTAAGTAGGAAATCAACACGTGCGCGATTATTTTTATTATTTTTATTTATTATTTTTTTATTTTTATTAAAAATCAATCCTGTCATGAAAACTGCTTCTATAAATTGGAAGTCTCGAAGTCATTGAAAGAAGGAATATTTAATTTACTCAAATTGAACATTAATTATATGTATTAAAAATCCACTTAATTAAACATATTTCAGACATAATCAGGGTGACCGCATGTCAGGGAAGTCACAGAAGTATTATAAATAGTTTCCATGTATTCTTTGAGATTTTCTAGGTTTCTAATGATTCCAAGAGATTTTCAATAATTAAAAACATTTTCAAGCTGTTTCTAGGAATTTTAAGGGACTAAAAGAGATTTTTATAATATTTAAAAGATTTACTTGAATTTTAAAAGGACTTTTGAAATATTAAGAGATTTTTAAGAAAGTTTAGGGAACTCAAAGAATTTTAAGGAATTTTAAAGTTCCTTGAGAAATTTTAAAGGATTTCACAAGATTTTTATGACTTGTAATCGATTTTGTAAAATAATTGTAAAAGATTTCATGGAATTTTAAGATATTTAAAGATGTTTTTAGGAATTTCAAAGATTTCAGCGAATTTTAAGGGATCAATGGGTTTCCAATAATTTAAAGAATTTTTTTTGCATTTTAAGAGATTTAAAAATTCTTCATGGAATTTTAAAATATTAAAATTAAAATAATAAATAATATTTATTAATATTATTATTATTTATTTTCTGAAAATGTTTTATGGAGTTTTAAAGGATTACAAGAAATTTAAAGAGATTTTTAGGAATTTGAAAAGATTTTCAAGTTTTTTGAGGAATTTAAAAAAGATTAGTGAAAATTGAAGGGATTTCGTGGAATTTTAAGATTTTTCTGTTAATTTCATGAAACTTCAATGAATTTTCAGAGATCTTTTCAAAAGTTGTTGTAAATTCGAGAGATTTTTACGAATGATAAATGTTGTGATGTGATTTTTAAAATCTTGTGAAATCCTTTAAAATTCCATAAAGAACATTAAAATCGCCTAAAATCTCTTTAAAAAATCAAAATTTCTTTAAATTCTTACAAGCTTTTTAAAATCCATTAAAATTTCTCAAGGAACTTTAAAATTCCTTAGAATTCGTTCAATTCCCTAAACTTCCTTAGAAATCTCTTAAAATTTTATGAAGTCCTTTTAAAATTTAACTAAATCTGTTAAATATTATACAAATCTCATTAAAAGGAATGAAGTAAAAAAGTAAAAACATACGAGATCGAGGAAAAAATATGGATGAAAATGGTGTGTTGGGGGCGGAAGGGGTTAGAGAGACCGGAGCTACTGCTTATTTATCCAGAGGCAGAAAACAGGAGTGGTAACCAGTAATACATATAAGCAGAATGGCAATTTCAGATAAATGGAAAATGTGTGCCACCCTGGAAGAACGCTCTATGATCGGCAAGATTCCGGTTTGACTGGAAACTGGCCGGAAATGCTCTCTTGCCTGCCTTCGGAGGCTGAGCCTCTTTTCTTCTGAGCCAAAAGGGAAAATACCCTCGAGAACTACGTGCGGCTCTGATAATATCGAAGAAAGTTGTACTCACGTGCGCCATTCGGAGTTCGAAAAGGAATTCGTTTTGCGACATTACAGTCCTAATTTATTGAGGAAAGTTATTCAGGCTCTCCGCGCGCTTGTAAAAAATTAGGAATTGATATTTTCGGCATTGTTTTAAAATTGTCTCGGGGTTGTTTTAAATCACTTGTCATACACTGAGAAAAAAATACTCAGAAATCAATAAAATATCTGCTTTTGGAAGAGTTTTATTGATTCAAAAGTATATTTATTGATTTCCGAGTATTTTTTTCTCAGTGTAATCATGTATCTAGAAATGGAGTCATGAAAATGAAAATTAGACAAACTTTTACTGTAATCTTGATGTTGTTTATCTCTAAGCTCAAAGTAAACATTTTAATGCTAAGCTATTTGTTAGAAAATGGAGAGAATATATGAGTAGTAGTTTAGTAAAGTATCGGCCATCAGCAATATGGATAGGAAAACACATTAGTATTCCTGGCGTCCAACGCTAATAGGATAATAATTACACCGTTGGATAAAAAAAAAAGTTTAGTCACAGCGGTGTGTTCTAAAGTATGTATTCCAGTGTAATATTGCGTCTGGTCTTCCCTCATACTTTCCGGCACTTGAAGATGCAGAAGCTGATTAATTAACGCAATTATTCTTCCTGCATGTAAACACATAGGTGCACAGAAGCAAGCGATGGGTCCCACAAAGTTTCACTGATTATATGCGACTCCTTTGGTGAAGATATTGCAATTTTAATGAACGACAGTGTATACATATATATTATACATTCACAAGTTCCGGCAGATGCTAAAAGATAGAATTTTCCTTTTCCTCTTTCCTTTGCGATGAAAGATCAAGAATAGAAATATTTAAATTTTAATTCTCCTTTTTGATAGGTCAGTTATAAATGTTTCTTATATTCGTAATTTAAAAACCTTCATTTCCAGGTAAATATATAATAACCTGAAGGAAAATTAAATGCGATACAAGTTTATTTTAATACTTTTACCTTCTGAAAGAAGAATTAAGAAATTAGAAGGAACTCACTCTGTTATTATCAAAGAAATAGGAAAATATTATATACACGACATTTTTTTAGAGGATGAGAAAATCTTTTCGCTTGGCAAGGTCGCGTTCATTACTTTTGTATTACACTAATTTAGGTATAAAAGATACCGTCGCTTCTTGCTTTGTGAAATTACGCGTAAAGTTGAAAGGATAAAAAATAATTCAAAAGGACGCCTACGTTTAAAGAATAACGCAAGACAAGGCGACATTTTTAGCAAATAAAGCAAAAGATTAAATTTTGAATAGCTATTTAGCTTTCAAGTCTTTCAGGTTTAATCATCTGTGCATTCACGATCAATCACGCGATAAATCAGGGCGATACGCACTTTCTTAATACGCCTTCAACTACTCCATTAATGTGTCATATTGTCCAAACAAAATTTTTAATTTTTACTTTTTTATTGCAAGATATATTAACTTTTATATTGAATTATCAGGGTGGCCACAAGATTAAATTTTTCTTGCTTGTTTATCAGAATATCTAACGTGAATATTAAGTTGAGAAGCCTCTTAGACCATTAAACTTTTTACATAATAAAAATGCACAGAGAACTTGAGTCTTACTCACGGAATTTCTAAATTAAAATTCAACTCTACATTAACTTTACTTTTTTACTTTAATTCTGATATTTTCTCATTTGCCTACTTTCATATTCTAAAAATTACTCCCGTAATCCCACTTTGCCAATAAAACCAGGATGAGAAATAAAAGTATTAAAGTTAGTGTAATAAAACTCATACAGATCGTTTTCGATATTTCATCTACTTTACGAAATGAAGTGAAAAACTAAAGTACACTTATCGATATTGGATTCGATTTTTATAAAAAGCGTCTTGGACATCGCTTGCTTTTCTATTGAAGCAATTTAATTCCATAGAGCTTGCTTCCGGCGGCCATTAAATTCCTCCCGGTCACCGACATGAAAATCGGGCAAGTGGAGAAAATGCGTCTCGTGATGAAGCATAATTATTCCGCATTTTCCTCAGAGACTATCCGTTTCGCAGTTACTGAAACTGCTGTTAATCAATTCGTCGTTCTCAGGAAGTTTACTGCACCCACTCAAAAAAAGTTATAAAAATTACCACAAATAATCTACTTTTAATTACGCAACGTTAAAAGTTTAATTTATACAAATACGGTCATAAATAAATTATTTGACGAGAATATATTATATGTTATATTTTTCTTCTCTTTATCCCCTCTTTACCCTTTATTATACTATTTCCTTATATTCTTTCTTCCTCTTCCTGTAGGAAGTGATACATATATGTATTACTCTCCCTATCCTCTAAAATAATTAATTAATTATTTTTAATTAGTAATGAACTAATAATTAATAAGTTATTATTAATTCTCTCTTATATTCCTTGTCCCTCACTTTTTCTGAACCCCTATATAATCCCCTACCCCCTCCTGTTTTATTATATCTAAATAACTCGCGAAAACTTATAGATATCCCCTCCCTCTCTGAATTTCTTCACCTAAGTCCCTTTACCTCTCCTCTACCTTCCCTCTTCCCCTTTTTCCCTGTACCACTCACCCCTATTTACTTTCTCCCTATTCAGACACTCTTGCCCATCCACCACACCATCTAAACTTTTCTAACCCTTCAATCCACTCATGTACCTTTACTCCCTCTTCTGAATCCCTATAATCACTCCTCCCCCTTAATTATTCGCAAGTAAATCAAGACCCTATCCCCTTCCCCTATAAATTAAAGTCTTTCTGGCTCCTCAACCCCTTTAACCCTTATACATTTTCCCTTCACTCTGCACATAAACTTCTTCTTCTTCTTCTTCTTCTTCTTCTTCTTCTTCTTCTTCTTCTTCTTCTTCTTCTTCTTCTTCTTCAGAGTGGCTACACATCAGGGAAGTTAGGGAAATTTCAAGGAAATGCGAGTAGTTTTTGGGGAAAATAAAATTGACATTTATATTAACTATGTTATTTCTGTCGTATTAAATATATAACTTTTATAATTTATTTAACAAATTTTAGAAACTATCCAAAGATTTCGAAGGATATAGTTAAATTTTAAAGGACTTCATGAAATTTTAAGAGATTTTTAGATGTTTACGTATTTTAAAGGAATTAGAATTTTTTCATGCAATTATGAAGGATTTTAAGAAACTTGGAAGAGTTTTAAGAAATTTTAAATATTATAAATATTCTTATGGAATTTTAAGATATTTTGATTTTTTTAAATTGATTGAAATTTTAAAGAATCTTCACAAGATTTTTTATGATTTATAAAAGATTTTGTAGAATTTTATGGAATTTCAAGAGGTTTTGAAGAATTTTAAGAAGCTCATAAAAATTTTAAGAAATTTTGTCAATTTTAAAAAGATTTTAAGAAATTTAAATATTCCTCGTGGAATTAAAAAAAAATTTCAAAAATTATTTTCGAATTTTCAAGGATTTCACGAGATTTTTATGATTTGTAAACAAATATTATATATTGGAATTTTAAGATAGTATTATTATTGAAAATTTATTCCTATTTTTAATAGTTTTCTGTCAGGGAAATTTGTCTGAATGTCAGGAAAAAGTCAGGGAAATCTCAAGGAAATTGAAAAATTGAATCTTGTGGCCACTCTGTTCTTCTTTTTCTTCTTCTTCCTCTCCTTCTCCTTCTTCTTCTTTTTCTTCTTCTTCTTCTTCTTCTTCTTCTTCTTCTGAATCTCTATACACGTGACAACATCCTCCCTCTTTCACCCCTCCTCTCCACTCTCCATCCTTCCACCCTCAACCCTTTCCAACTCCTCATCTCTGTCATCCCTCAATCCCCACTCAATTTACAACACTCTCTTCCCAACTACAGACTTTTTTACCTTAATTATCTCTTCGATCAAACAAGAATCTTATTATAAAAACAGTGTCATTTAATATATTCAATTCTTCCCACTTCTCATGACGATGAAATATCTTCGCGTCTCATTCCGATATTTATAAGCATGCTGCTTCTCTAGTGATGAGAAATAGTAAGAAATAATGGTCCACTGTCTCCCATGTGTCACTAGCTTGCAATATTTTACGAGAAACGTGTATTATATTCTCCTTTCGGCTGTGCTGAAATTACGCGAGAAAGGAATGGGTTCCATCCGGGAAAGGAAGCAAAAGAGAACTCGGGAAACGTATCCTATACATATGTATTATGTAAGGTAGAGTTGAGAGCAATATCTCTGTGTGTGGTTTTGTTTCTCCGTGTGCATCGACAGAGTGCTACACGTCCTCTCTTCCATGATGCTTCCACAGCTGTCTCCAGATAATAATTCCAACGATAATTCGTATAATTCGCAAGAAGGATAATCGGAGAGGAAATTGATCTTCGTGCGATTCTATGCTGAGAGGAACACCTTGCCGCCAGGCGAAATCCTCTCACTGTGAGAAAAAGCATTATCTCTGTTATCGACATTCGATGAGTCGAAACCTTGTTACCAGCTTTAGCAATCTATAATTTTATCCGCGGTAGCTTGTAAGTGAGATCTGTCAAAACGTAAGAGGAGATATTGTCTATCGTTCAATGAATTTTTTCATCTAATGAAGACAACGTATTCTTTACTCGAGCATTTTTCATTACTGTTAAAGTTAATAGACTAGTTGAGGTCTTTGAATATTTAAATTGTAAATACCTACAATTTGCGTGCTTCCTCCGCGAGGAAGAAAATTCCATTTGATTATATATGTGTAAATACGAGGAAGCAAGATACCTATAATTTTCTTCAAGATAAACACGCGAGGATCTATTTGAAACATTAAAATTGAAAAATCTTCAAAAGTTAGAAGCTTTTTAAACATGGGAACCATACGGTAAATTTGGCGCACCCGTATATTTAGGAAAATTGGCACATTGTATAATAAAGTTAATTCTATACTTTTTATGATTAAAAAGTAAAGGGAATGGCAAAGGGAATGGCACAGGGGATAGCAAAGTGGAATGGAAAAGGGAACGGCAAAGGGAATGGCACAGGGGATAGCAAAGTGGAATGGAAAAGGGAACAGCAAAGGGAATGGTAAAAAGAATGGCAAAGGGAACGGTAAAGGGAATGGCAAAGAGAATGGTAAAGGGAATGCAAAGGGAATGGTAAAAGGGAATGGAAAAGCCCGTGTGGAAATTTTGTAATGGCGCTAGCTAGGCCCAAACTAGGACAAACTTGGCCCCAACTTGGGGATCTAGACAGGACAAAACCACAAATGAAACGCCTAACCCGGCCAGAGCCTAACTTACTGACCGACTTGGCCCCAACTTGGCTATATTTATTTTTCTAGTCTCATACTGAATAAAAAGCCATACTGAATAAAAAAATGAGAAAAACTTTTATAAACGTAAAATTATTTATTTTTAAAGAACATTTAAAAAACTACATTGAAAATTACTGAAATAGATCTTTTATTTATCCAATTCTTCTAAAAAAATGTTCTTGAATTAGAATTAATTAATATGTTATAAAACCTAAATATATTTTTCGAAGTATATATAAGAACTTACTTTCGTTTTCGTTCTCCAACCTTGGAATGTTGCAAATTGCTCGATGCCTCCGAACGTGTCGAGTACTATTCACTTTCGAAATTTTTAATAATATAATTAATAATTAAAACTTCCAAAACCAAAATCGAAAAAATACTCGCTAACATAACCACCAACCAACCTATTTGTCAATTGTGTTCAAGACAGATGCACAGCCAAGTTAATGGCGCTGCAATCGAGCTAAATGAAACAAAGTTGGCTGCAACTAGATTTAATATATTAACCCTGTTGTAGCCATAAAATAATTTTCCAAGTTGGGGCCAAACTTGTAATTGGGCAAACATTTGGTAATTTCCACACGGGAGGGAACGGCAAAGGGAATGGTAAAGGGAATGGCAAAGAGAATGGTAAAAGGGAATGGCTAAGGGAATGGTAAAAGAGAATGGCAAAAGGAATGGTAAAAGGGAATGGCAAAGGAGATGGCAAAGGGGAATGGAAAAGGGAACGGTAAAAGGAATGGTTAACGGGAATGGCAAAGATCCCAATTCCGCAGCGCACACTCACCACATCGAGTCGTCTTGGCGATGGATGCGGCGGTTTCTCACACGAGGTGGAGTGCAAAAGAGCAATCTTGCAGACCATCTCTGCGAATCATATGCGACCATCATATGCTCTTCAAAATTCTCCAACCTTCCCGCGGTGAAGAGCATAAGTAGATACAAAATCGAAACCAATCGAGTTACGGTTAATAATGATACACTATAAAAATGTATGTTTCATTGATTTTCTCTAAAACTATTACTCGCAGAAAAAAATGTTTCAAATAAAAAATATGTATTTCGATGAGGTCTACAACTTTTATTTAAGACATTTTATTTAGTTTTCCATATTAGCTGAGATAAATGCAAAAAACAATGATTTTTATGGTTTTTTTATGGTTTCACCATGAAAATTCAATTTGCGCCAATTTTCACTATCATATTCGTAATCATCGCGTCAAAATACATAAGTATACGGAGCCCCAGGAGAATCGGAGGTATTGCGTTTTCGGAACTACACCCGGGAATTTTAAGATATTTAAAGATGTTTTTAGGAATTTCAAAAGATTTTGATGTTTTTCTTGGAATTTAAAGTATTTCAAAGGAGTTGGAAGAATTTTAAAAAGATTAGTGAAAATTGAAGGGATCTCATTCAGTTTCATAATTTTAACATTGAGTTTGAAAAGCGGAAATTATTAGAATAAACAATTTCTATTTAATATCTTTAAAAATGTTTCTAAATTCCTTTCTTTCTATTTACAATATATAAATTCACTATTTACTGACTTCACTGAATTATTACTTCAATATTATTCCATAGAATTAGAGGGAAAATTCTCTTTGACCTTGACTTGAATACAAATCAAGTAATTGCCAGATCCAATATAAACGCGATAAATTCGAGCGATGATTATAAAGCCTTTGAATTTACATTTGCCATTACCATTTACTGACGAAAGGATACCAGAACGAGTGTATGAGGGGAAGGGGGAACCAGGAGGAAGAGAGATTGGTATTCGATAATTAGCCATGTCAGCTGTACTTGTTAGCTTCAGCCCTGCTTTGATCTGAGTATTAATTACATATTGACTCGCTCAGGGGTACGAATACATCCCCCACCTATTCCATGTATCAGCAAGCTCCCCTGTCTTCGAATTATCCTATTCGGATGTTTGATAAGTACCAAGTAAACAGTTCAAGTTACCAAAACACAAATTTTTTCGGGTTCACTGAAATCCGTAATCTCGTCCCTAATATTATTCCCAATCCTTAAATTCCTTATTTTTTATCGAAAGAGTCAATTAAAGCAAAGAACGTCTTTGATTAAAGTCATTGCTTGGAATCCTGAATTGGTTCTCTGCAAGAATATATATTATTTCTCTCGAAGTAAAAGTACACATGCTGAATTGCTGACCATTCTAAGACCACCATAATGTCATAGGGACGACCCTTCGTATTGCCAGGAATGCAAATAATTGTTTGGCAGAATATACAGAGCGAAGAACGTACCAAGGAATGTAAATAGAGTTGACTCCTATCCCCTTCAACCCTTCCACGACCTCTCCCTGTCTTGTCCATTCGCTCTTCGATGGACGTTTGCTTTTTCGTAGATGTATTGTCAAGCGTGTAGTTGGATCTCGAGTTACACCTAGAACCATTTGCCAGACATGCTGTTTTCAGTTTAATCACTTTTTCCACAAGATTTGCTTTTCCACTTAGCCACCTCGAGTCTAGTCTAATTTCCCAACCAGTCATTTCAATTCATTCAATTACCAATTCAATTCGGTACTAATTCAATTCGGTACCAATTCTATTCGGTACCAATTCAAAACTACTGTAACCATTTCTGACCAATAGGAACCATTTACGAATTCGGATCTGGTAATAAGAGGATCAAGAGATCTGTAAATTTAAAGAGGATAGCAAATTAATGGTGTGCATTCTGTCGTGTAAGAGACCTTTCAGGAAGGATTCCTTCTTGGAGAGAGGCCAAGTTTCTGCTGTAGTAACTCTGCTTGTTTTGGAACCTCCATTGAAAAATAGAAGGGGAAATTTGTTGCGGGTAAAGTTCAAGTGAATAAAATTTAATTTTTACGGATCGAAACAAAAGAAGCCCAAAACAGCCTAAATTGGCAAAAAAAAACACCCCCTTTGCAGGCGCACCCGGCCAAAAAAAGTCTAAATTCGCGAAAAATACCCCCTTTGCAAGCAACCAGCCCAAAACAGCCTAAATTGGCGAAAAACGTCTTCAGAGAAATTATCTAGTAAGTTTAGATGACATTAGATGACTGGCGATGATTGATGAAAGACGTCTTCGGAGAAATTATCTAATAAGTTTAGATGACATAAGATGACTGGTGTAGGGATCACGACAGGATAGAAAAGATAGTCAATTTCGCTTTCTTACGGAAGAAGCAACAGCAACAGGCGAACCAGCTTCTTTTAACTAAAGTATTTGTTTCCGTGGTTTGCAATCAATTTGATCAAAACAGATACGATTAGAGATCGAAATGATGGAGCACATCGTGAGTGGCCTTGGAAGATCGAGATATGCGATAGTATCGGGACTCGTTTATTATCGTTAGAAGGGAATAGCAACAATAACGGATCGCCTACGAACCTCAGTCATTCGATATATGTACAATGTACATTCTACATTGTACTCTAACCATTTGAAAATAGGCATTGCTAACTTATAGTCATTTCCAATTCGCGAAGTCTATTACAACATATACAAATCCTTCTTGTTTATCAAAAAATAGCTTATCAATAACTAGCATGAAAAAATTTAAAAAGAGTTTAAAAAGAGTTTCAAAACATGTATCTTAAAAACTCCGAAGAAAAATGTGGTTTAAGTTCTGAACGTTAAAATGCGTTTGCTCTTAATTTAAAAGACTTTCCGAAATTAGAAAGATTGCCAGTGATTTTTAGTGCTTTTAAAAAATTTCTAGAGATTTCAGATAATTTACAAGTTTGGGGGACTTTTGGTCCTACGCCATTGTGGGATGATATATTAATAATCATTTCTTCCATATTCTTCCATAAAAAATTAATGTTAATGCAAATAAATGAATGTTTTAACACTGTTTATACTGAAATTAATGCACAAACTATACTTGATGAGAAAGTAAATCATCTGAAAATGTTATGACTTATGACCTTTATCTCTATTGCTGGGAAATGTCTGACGACACTTGCATTTTCAAGCACGTGATGTGTTAGTTGTTCGATTAAAGGTTTTCCTTGATATTTTCAGAAGCTGCATACTATCGGCGAGGATTTCTGCGGCCTCGACGTGAACACGCCTTTAGGCGGTCAGGAGCCAATGGCGGCAGTACCTGTTTTAACATTTGCAACTCACCTCACCGCAGTGGCGGCGACCTCTACCAGTGATTACACGGTCGTCTTCCTGGGCACGAACAAGGGTCACCTCAAGAAGGTCAGTGAAAAATACAATCTTACCACCTTAATTACAGAGTTTCATCTTGGGTCGGGCGGGGTTATTACGTATAACGTTCCCGGATTCCGGGGATTCCCCGCATTATATCCACCATCCATCGACTTCGATTGCAACCCCTACAGAAGGCGGAACTTTTTCCCATTTTTCTATCTCGGGTCTTTGTTTTCTCGGGACAAATATGGGAAGTTTGTCTTGAAACTATTTTCAAACAAGATGAGATAATTCGAGGCGCATGAATATTCTACAAATTCAATTTCTCATAATTTCCATTAATTCCCATTAAATTCCCATTTGACCGAATTTTATATTGTAATAAAAGTAATCAACTTCTTTTCAAGTATAAAGCTAATCCAAATTGTTACGCTTTGCGCCGGTTATTATAGTGCCTGGTAAAATGTTTCCGTCAAATAAGTAATGTAGTAATAATAGAAAAAATTGCTTGATACAGGGTTCGATAAGCAGACACCGGATGCCTGTTGCATTAATGCGAATCTTTCTTCCCGAGCCTGTCATGTCAAAGTTTTTTGTATCACGACCACGATCGACTAATACGGTCGATATCGAATTTCCACGCGGTTGTAAGTAGCGCATAGCTTGCCTAGCCTTCGATTTATGTATTGCCGACCTCTTGCCACTCGATGCCGTTAAACGAGTCGGCATTCGCGTGCGAACGATTATTAATTAATAATCCTTCCGGGACGGGTTGCGGGTTGGCTGTGTGATTCGAGGCGCGCAGCTAAATGTGTGGATGCAAACTGTTTCGCCATTTGCTATAATCGGGGAAAATCTCTTTCTCCAGCGATTTATCGCGATGAACAATGCGTCACGCCGAGATTATTAATCACCTTGTGAATCTTTCTATATATATATATCTATGTATATATGCGTCTATAGTGCAGTCCTTGCTCAATACCACACAGACCGTAATAAATGTAGACGCACTGAGCTTTCACTGGATTTGCAATAAAATCATTAAGCTCAATCATTAAACTCTAAAACCTTTCTTAATATAACTATTGTTTCTAAGCAATTCAAATAATATCAAGAGATTTGTCCTCAGCGATTAAACACATAATTTCTCAATGAAAAGAGCCCTCGTATAATTAAGTGTCGTTTTTATCTTGGACATTGTTTTTAATGACATCATCACACACTTAATAGCTTTGATTAATTTGATAAATCCTCAAAGACATCAAAAAATGAGATGCTCATAAATTTGCGCAACAGGGTCTGATAATAACAAAACTAATCTATAATAATAACTAAACACTTGATTTTTGCACTTGCGTGACTTGAATATATGGATATAAGTTTCGGAATATTTGTGTTATGCAAAAAGCGGTGTGAACATAATTAATATTTGTTAAGTAGACTGCTGTTAATTACCACAGCCAATAAAGTTACGAAAAATGCTTTGGATGTGTTGACCGTATACTGAAGACAACCTTTGCTTTTCTCGCTTAATTAATATCTGATTACTACCTATACTTTCACTTTTACGAAAGCACTTATTGACTTTTTATGGACAAATATTTCCTTGGCCGACAAAAAATTGTTACCGAAAAAGGTGTGTGTGGGCGAAGAGTGCAAGTTCTTGCTTTATGCTAATTTTAAAAATTATTGAACTTTTCGCGAAAACCTTCAATATCCCTTAAAATTCGTTAATATTTCTTAAAAAATATCTTAAATTCGCTTAAAATCACTTAAAAAATCGTCAAAATTCCTTAAAATTCGTTAAAATCTCTTAAAATTGCCCTAAATTACACGAAAATATTTAAGATCCCTTCAAACCTTAGAAACTGTTAGAAATCCTTCAAAATTTAAAATCTCTTTAACCCTTTAGCGGACAGTGGGACACATACGTGGGATGTATGTGTCCCACTGGCCGTTAAAAGGTTAAATTCTTAACAATCTCTTGAAATTGATTAAAATTTGTAAAAAGATCTAAAAAAAAATTTAGAAATCTTCAAAAAATTCCACAAATTTTTTTCAAAATTAGAAAAATCTCTTAAAATTACTAGACTTCTCATTAAATTGCACAAAATCTTTAAAGAATCATAAAAACATTTGAATTCGCTTGATATGCCCCGAAATTTCACGAAAACATTATAAATTTGCTTAAAATTCGTTGAAATCTTTTAGTTTATTAGAAACCTTCCTCAAAATATCTTATCTTCCTTTCTCAAAATTTTAAAACATATCAAATCCCTTAAAATTCCCTAGCTTTATAAAAAATCTCTTAAAATATTACAAATTCATTAAAATCACTTGAAAATTGTCAAAATCCACTAAAAATTCCCAGAAATCTTTTGAAATTTCTCTCTAAAATAGTTGGAATCTGGAATGTATAACGAAATGTCTCTAAAAAAATCTCGCATAAATTATTGTTTGAAATCTATATCTAAATTTGAATCAGCGAAATTGCATTGCTTTTTGAATGACTCGAAGTTGTAAGAAGTAAAATAAATAATCGTGCGCGCGTCTCTTTGCTAGAATGCATAAAATGTCTCAAAAGATTTCGTTTTTACAATTTCTTCATCGATGCGTTTAAGGCCAATAAGTCAGAGTGATTGGGGGCGCACCTTTCTGCTCCTTTGCACTGCTAAACTTCATAATGAAGTACAGCACGTTCGACGTGCGAGCCGTCGGCGTCGAACCATGGGAATATTGAGCTCATAAATTACCAACTCGTTCTGTCGAGTCTCACATACGCACGTCGTGCAAATGGAATTCGTATTGAGTCTGGAGACACTCGCAAAAACAAGAAATTTCCAGGACGCTCCACTGAGTTATTAATATTCAAAAGTTAACTCAGAATTAATTTTTCCTTTTATAGATAAATAGATATTACATTCTCATTTTCCTATGTATTACACTTATTCTTCTTCGCGACGATACTTGCTAGAAAATGGTTATTAGTACCTTATTGCATAATTTATACATTAATATATTTAAGTCTTGTAAATAAATATGTAGAATATCGCATCGCTCCGTGGTTCTTGATATAATTATCTAATTTGCATGTATAAGCTTGAAAAATCGTGCATTTCTAAACTTGTGAACCTTTTGGAGGTAATAAGAAGCTTATTTGAATGCTCGAGTGTTCAATAATCTGTGTGAAATCCAGACCTTAATACAGTTTAAACCATTAGCAACATTTCAAGCGATATTCTGAAGATTAAGTTTGCACTGTGTGCTCGCATAACTAGTAAGCGTAAATTGAATTGAAAGTGATTCTGGATAAACACATAAGCATAGCATAAGCATAGCGGAACACAGAAAACATATATTAGACGAATAGGACAAAAACTCCATTGATAAAACTCCATATTGATCAAGTCCCGAATTTTTCCCAAAAAGATGTGAAACTGAAATGGCAAAATTCTCTAATTCCTGCGAAAATGTGAATCCTTGCAAAGATCACTTTCGTTAAGAATCGCACGATATGCATCAGAATCAGAACCGTAACACAGTTTCTCCCAAGTTGAGAGCGAAAGTAAATACTTGGGATGCATTATAACTCGGTATAATAAATTGAATGATTCCTGAATACTGATACGCAGAAGATAAGTCAGCAACGGCAGCAAGTTTGACTCTAGAAAATGATCAAGTATGACTTGTGGGACCACCGACATCGATCGACCATAAATGACGTTGCGTTACGGACAGAAAAAAAAAGGAGAGACGTTCAGTCACGATATTGATAAAACCTTTAATGACATGCCTATAGGGAGACGTTATTATAACTAATTGCCAAGAGAGCAGAGAGGTTTTACAACGAAACAGTTAGCAGGTAAAAACAGTCAGGTGGGGAGCAGCAATACCCAGTCACAATGATAGATCTTATTTAGGATGTTCTTTCGGCTCGATCAATTCGCTCCGCTTCACCAGATCTGAAGGATATTAATTAATGAATGCCATGCCAAACCATGCCAAGCCATGCCATGCCATGCTGCGTTGCGAGAATGTCAATTCACTCCGACAGGACCGTGATAATGAACCTCTGCACCTCATTATCATCCTATAAACATAACAATACGCTTTTGTTACACGAGTAATGTAGCTTCCATAGCTGCGTAGTAGCTCCCATCATCAAAAATTCATTGAAATTATACCATTTTTCACTCAATGCCTCCTCAAATGCCATTTATACATTCTTCAGTTTCAGCAGGTGTTCATTTTCGAAGGCGCTTGAATATTCCCTAAATCCTGTTTTCCCTAATGTTTCTTTTACTGAAGAGCATTTGACCGAGGAACCATTTCTTATATATGTCATTTTTAGTTATTTTAATTGACAATTTACCTGTTTTGCAGAAGATTCTTCTGCAGAACAGGAATTTCTTCTTGGAATAATTTCTTGGTAATTTCTTTTTGCCAAAACTTAGTTTAAATGATGGCATCTATTCATCGTCAATCCTTTCAAGAATAATTGCTTGACTGGAGATAAGGATGACTTTGCAACTAGTATTGTCGATTGTCTTATGTCTTATGTCTTATTCCTTATGAGTTAACATTATAATAAGAGAAATGGATGATTTCATGATTGGCTTCGCTAAGCAAGTTATTCTAACATGATGTCGTTGAAATAGTCTAACGATATTCATCTGGAAAGCCATGCACCATGCACAAAAGTGTTCTAAAAGGTTTTGACAATAATTTACCTACATGAAAATATAAAATGCTTTGATTATAATCAATGCTGAACAATTTGCGCATAATGTTTCGTCTGGACGTAACATAGAAGCATTTAACAGAATCGCTAATAAATTAAACTGTCTTCAGATGTGAACAATACTTTTATAGCAATTAACTCGTTTATCGTTGAGCAAAAGTTATCTTGATCACCCGTAATAATTTATCCGCGATACTCACAAATGTATATGGCTTCTAGGTAAAGAAACATGAAAAACCTTAGGGTTTTTCATGTTTTTCTAGTTTCGCTAAATTAATTATTTCAATGGGGTGTAAAGTGACTCTTTAATATCGCAACAATATTTTACCTTTTATTTATTAAACTAGAATGTCTTTATCAATAATTATTTTAAAATCTTATTATTAAAATATTATAATCTTCAATTTATTTGGAAATATTTATTTTTGTCTTAAAAATTGGTGTCACGAAAATCTCGCATAAATTGTTGCAAAACTAATTGGCTTTTGAATGACTTGAAGTTAAAAGAATAAAAACAAACAAATGGCGCAAAAAAATTTCAGGAAAACCTTCGAAAATGTTTAAAATTCGTTAAGATTTCTTAAAACTCCGAAAAACCTCTTGAAATCTCTTAAAAATCCACATAAACGATTAAAATCGTAAATGTATTGAAATCCAAGTTAAAATTAGCAAAAAGCTTTAAAAATTCATTAAAAAAACTCTTGGAATTTCTTAATATTCAGAATCTCTTAATATTCATAGAAATCTTATCAAATTCCATGAAATCCTTAAAAATTCTATAAGATCTTTTACAAATTAGAGAAATAAATAAAATTAACTCAAAAACTTCAAAATCCTTTAAAACCCATAAAAATCTTCTAAAACTCATAAAACTCTTGACATTTTTTTAAATTCGTGAAAACTTGTTGAAATTCTTAGAAAATGCTTGAAATTCTGTACATTATACGATAAAATCTAAATTCTCTAGACGTCCTTTACAATTTATTAAAATTATTAGAAATCTCAAGAAATTCCATGATATTATTAAAATTAAAATTCTATTAAATCTTCTAAAAATCAGAAAATCCTTTAAAATTATTATAAATCTCACAAAATTTCACAATATACTTTAAAATTCCATAAAATATTTCTAAAATTATTATAATCCTCTAAAATCCTTTGAAATCTCTTAAAATTCGTTAAGATTTTTTAAAACTTCGAAAAACCTCTTGAAATCCGTTAAAAATCCACAAAAACGATTAAAATCTTAAATTTCTTGAAATTCAAATTAAAATTAGCAAAAATCTCTGAAAATTCTTGGAATTTCTTAATATTTAGAATCTCTTAAAATTCTTAGAAATCTTATCAAATTTCATGAAATCCTTAAAAATTCTGGAAAATTTTTAATAATTAGAACAATTTCATAAAATCCATTAAAATTTTAAATTTTAAATCTGTCAGTAAAATTACCTGACAAATGAAAAATCCTTTAAACCTCGTAAAATATTTTAAAACTCATATAAAAATCTATTGAATTATTTTTACATTCGTGAAAACCTCAAAAATTTCTTGAAATTCTTTAGATTTTACGATAACATTTAAACTCTCTTTACGTCCTTTAAAATCCATTAAAATTATTATAATCTTTTGACTTCTTTTAAAATTCCTGGAAATAAATAAATAAAAACTGCTTTAAAATTCGTTAGATTCCCTTAAAATTATTGGAACTATTTTTAAATCTCTTAAAATTCCTCGAAACTTCACAAGATTTAAAATCCCTTAAAATTCCTTAGCTTAAAAAATCCTCTTGAAATTTCACGAATACCGTTAGAATTCCTAGAAACCTCTTGAAATACTTCTCTAAAAAAACTGATATAACGAAATTTCCTTAAAAATCTCAGATACATTGTTGTTTCCACCCTATTTGAATCAGCAAAATTTCATTGGTTTTCAATCTTTTAATTTTATATAAATATTTTTTCCTGACAGAATAATTCAATACCCACAAATGAAGAGCAAGTAATGAATATTGATTACAAATTACAAATAGATGTTACAATTATACTAAATCATTTCCACTAAAACAATGAATCATAATGAGGCTAATTGTATTTCCGATAAATTTACCGATTTAACTCTCGAAATTTATCTCGCAATTATCGTTCATCTTGGAATATGACTTTTTATAATAAAGTATTTAAATGTGCTTTATCGATATGGGAAGATCGTGTATATAAGCATCGTGTATAATCTGAAGCAGGGTTAAAACGAAAAGAGCTGGGTCGCCACAACGACGGGCAAATTAATGGCCAGAGTCGTGTATATATTATATTTATAAGCCGAGGATCAGCTTATTAAACAAGGGTCTTTCAAAACAGGACATAGCGCCTTCTTCGATTTCACACGATCAATTTGTCCGTCAATTAGTTCGTTGGGGCTGAAAGGATTACAATTAATAATCGACCTCGTCGGGGCTCAATCGCTTGGATACCAGGAATACTTGCATGCAAGTGGAAGGTCGATTATCGAATATCGAAGGAAGAAGCTGACATGAACGCGACGTTAGGCACACAGGATCCCCTATCCACAGATTTATCAAACATATTGCATAAATTTATCACGAAAAAAATATAATCATGTAAATCGCCTCATTATTCAAGCTTTTGCTCCAGACATTAGTTTCCTCTATATTTTATTTGTCATTTCCTTAATATTGCATTTTCCCTTAATTTCGTATTGAAGTCTCTCAGACATATTGATTGAAAATAGTCTGGAAAATTCAGAATCACGACCGCTGCTCAAGATTAAGATTAAAATTTTCTCATCCTTGAACCAAGTTCAGATTAATTTATCAACTTTGAAAGAAGTAAAGTGGAATGAAGCTGCGGGGTAGCATTTTCTGCAAACTTGAGTTTATTGTTTTTCCGTTTGAAAAGTTAAATCACAATGGCGTAGAACCAAAAGTCCCCCAAACTTGTAAATTATCCAAAATCTCTAGAAACTTTTTAAAAGCACTCAAAATCACTGTCAATCTTTCTAATTTCGGAAAGTCTTCGAAATTAAGAGCAAACGCATTAATATAATCGATAGCAGGAAGGTTTCTTTCTCCTTCTTCATTTGAACATTCAGAAATTAAACCACCTCCATTATAATTTTCATATAGTTTTTATTTCGAAAAAGGTTGGCCTATTATCGACATTCCTGAGCCCTAAATAATTATATAGTTTAGCATTCTGAATAAAAATAGGATCGTGATTGTCGGATACTTGATTTTTTTTTATCTTTTTGGTTCTTTTTCACTCTTCTCTTTCTTCTCTCCGTTTCGCACGAGCGATTTGTGGGTCGATTAGCATCGACGAATCGTTTGTTACTCTTTCCCATTCCCAGCGATCGAAGGAATATTTTAAGATCCTAATTCCACACTAAAAGCATGCGGATAACTGAAAATATTCAGAATGTAGTACCTGCACCTTTTAAAATCTTTTCCAATAAGATCTTAATTTAAATAAATCTTTTCCTCTGATATAAAATTATTTTACGATTAAAATAATACTTTACTAACTAAAATAATGATTTGGAGTTGCACCTGGAAGATAAATACGTGAAGCAAGCACAAAAATAAACGGAAATAATATTATAGGTATATTGAAATCTAAATCGATGAGAAAAGTAAAGAGTTGAAAAAGAAACTGTGAAAAATAAAAGCTCATGGACAAAAGTGAACAAGAGAGGAGAAAATAGAGAGGCAAACTGAAAAAGGAGAAAATCGTGGAAATTCACGGAAAGAGAGACGCGTCCTCCTTGTGTATCCGGATGAGTCTGTGCGATATCGTAACCCGCTGCCGAGAATAACCAGTCGACGATGGGGGCGGTGAAGGCAAGAAAGGGGTAGAAAGAATTTCATGGCTGAGATGAGAACGAGATTTATCGGATTTTCAAAATATAACTTTCCTTTCATTCAGTTGGTTTCAAATGGGCACTTTAAAAATCTTCATCTCACAATATATATCATAATCATTTAATACGATGATAAATTTATAATTACCTACTAGGCAATTATGATCCGCGCGCGATTAATTTCTCGTTTTTGCACATATTTTTCTAGTAAAAAAAGTAATTGAGAATTTTTAATTCTTGAAATATAAAAACTTGTAATTCTTTATCTAACAGGAATCTTCATGAGTTTTATAAAATTCCTTAAAATGCTTTTATTATTCTTCAAAATTTCATGAAATTCCTTTAAATTTCGTAAATCCATTTGATATTTCTTAAAATTACTCAAAATCTCATAAAATCTCACTATATCTCTCAAAATTTCGCAAAATTCTTGAAAATTCTTGAAAATCCAATAAAATCTCCCTAAATTCTTTAAAATTTCTGGAAATAAATTTTCTTCAAATTACTTAATATCTCATAAAACATGAAACATCTTTAAGTTGATTAAAATTACTTAGAATCTCCCAAAATATCATCAAATCACACAAAATTATTAAAATCCCACGAAACACCTTTAAATTCCTGAAAATCCAATGAAACTTCGTGAAAATCCTTGAACCAGTTTTAAAGTTTCTAAAGTCACTTAAAATTACACAAAATATCGTTAAATTCTTTTAAATTATTTAACATCCCATGAAATCTCGTTAAATCCTTTCAAATACCTGAAAATCCAATGAAAACTCTTTATTAAATTTTAAGATTCTTTAAATATCTTTGGATTCTATAAAACTCCAATAACTGGTAAAATCCCTTAAAATTTCCGAAAATCATAATAGATTTCATAAAATTCTTTGAAATTCCATGAAATCCTTATATATTTCTAAAATTTCAATAAATTTTCTAAAAGCTAGGATATACAAATAAATTGACAAAAAAAATAACAAAAGAATTACTTCAACCTGGAATAAAATTGTAGAATTTTAAACTTTCGTGTCTGGATTTGAAAAACTCACTTCGTATAACAGTAAATTTTCCTCAGTATAATTTCCCTATCATAATAGAATTTTTTTTTCCTCACACCAAAATGAATTTTGGTGCAGCAGGGGTTTAAGTGCAGGGGAATAGCTACAGAGACATTCTTGCTAATCCTTCGCCAAACGGCGAAATTCACACGATAGTTAACCTGCGAATAGGTCGCCCGATTAAGTTTAATCCTCGCTTAAGTAATGAGATCAAATAAGGAGAGAAAACGAACATCTCGAGCTTAAAATCTCTAATCTTTCTCACTTCATCCGCTCTGAATAAACAGTAAATCGGACCTGTAAGAATATTGTCTCGTTTTTTCCCTCTTCCTTAGCAAAACCGTTAAGTCATTGAAAAGCGCAAACCGCGAAGAATTCGTTTTTCAACTGTTTATTTGAAAAGAAGCCTCAATCCGAATAGCCTCTCAAACGCATCGAATTGAATTTACCATGCCGGTTGGCGGATTTGGATTATTTTTTGCTCTTAATAGTATTATTGAATACTCTGTCCGCTTTGCTCTGAAAAAGTAGAGTTTTAATTAGCTCCATTTTTTCTGTACTTATAAATGCTGAAAAGGCAATAATTCCAATAAAAAGGTTAACATTTATTGAGAACGGATGTGTTCAACATTAATTGAATTCCATTATTAAATTTAGGTTTCCAATGTATTTCGAATTTAACCCAGATTATTATTTCAACTGAAATTGGAATCTGGCTGTAGAAACAATACGTTTAAAGAATTGATTGTTTATTGATTATCAATACGAGTGAAAAGCATTTTAAGATGAAAATAAAGTGAAGATTATATGTGGTTTAAGTTCAGAATGTTCAAATGAAGAAGGAGAAAGAAACCTTCCTGGTATCGATTATATTAATGCGTTTGCTCTTAATTTCAAAGACTTTCCTAAATTAGAAAGATTGCCAGTAATTTTAAGTGCTTTTAAAAAATTCTAGAGATTTCGGATAATTTACAAGTTTGGGGGACTATTGGTCCTACGCCATTGTGGGATTATTTATTAAAAATTATGTCTTCCATATTTTTCCATAAAAAATTAACGATAATGCAAATTAATTAATGTTTTATTATAGTTTGAAATACAATGAATATTCGTTGTTGCAAGACGTCCATTCGATTATAGTTTATCCATATAAAACAAAAGGTTTTCATAAAGGTAATAAAAACCAGCATTTTCAAAGTCCAAGACTCTGAGGTATAGCCAATTCCTAGAAGTAGTTACCGAGTTACGGGCTAAGTATCCATTTTCCGGAAAAGAACGTAAACCTTCAAGGACATGAGAGTCCGTGCGTTTCCATAAAGATTTCCGCACGATTATTTCCGTTACTACTAATACTATAGATATAGACTATTGAGAATTTCTCGAGGACGTTCATAAAAATATTTTTTTATATCTGAAAAAGATAATCGAGCAATAAAAGAATTTTTTATTTCTATATAATACAAAATTTATCACTAATTTATGCTTATGATAATTTAAAAAATCTTATGTTAAAGTGTTTTAATTTTCAATAATTTTGATTTTCCTTGATTTTCTTGAACCCGGCTGTCATTCCTCACAATTTGGTCCAAGAGCCGTTCAAATATCTCAAAAATTCTGAATGTTATTAAAGGTGAAAGAAAAAGGAACTGCTATGCAAATCCTATTGTCCTTAATTAACATTTTCTGAACTTTATAATTCTTCTCTTTTGAACGCAGAACAAACAATCACACAGATGCGAAAATTTGTTCGACTTCTCCCTATTAATTTTTCTTCTTTTGCTAACAATAAGTCACCGGTGCCAAAGTTATCTCATTCTTGCAGCTTTGGTTGTATTCAAGAGCGAAGTAGAATCCTATTAAAGTTTTCCATTTAAACTCAAGATTGGTTTTATAATTAGACATTCTCTATGGAGATGCAAATGATTAGTCCATTCTTTCGATTGAATCACGTATATTTGTCGAGCTGTGAAAATCAGCTGGATTTAAAGTACAATCTAATGGAGTTTTATTGATCAATGATATTTTAGGGGAGCAAAAATTAGAAAAACAATTTTAATTATTCGTCTTTGATCTATAAAAAATTCACTTCTAATTATTTTTTTTTTTTTTTTTTGATAAATTAGAACAATTTTTATGTCATAATCCCCAAGTCACCGAAACTCCAAGTAACAGAAGTTTCATTCTTCCGAAAATGGCGCCATTTTCGGTTACTTGGAGTTTAGTGATGGTAAATATCGATAAAAAAACGTATCGATATTTTATTGTTTCTCAAATCAAACATTCCATGCATTTGTTATAAAAAGTATTGTGTGAAACAGGCACAGAAATTAGGCAGTCATAACTCTTGTGAAGTTTACTGTACTTGCCATCGGCTCATCTACGGCTCTTACTCGTACAGTAAACTTCACACTCGTTTAGAACTGCGCAATTAATGTGACACATGCGCAATTGATATGACATTTGAGAAAAGGAATTTCGTTAATATTGCAGGGGCCTCTGGTCAGGATTTCATTAATATTGGGGGAGTCGAGTGTATTAAAAATTGTAAATAGACCAATGGAAACATTTTTCGACGCGCATGCGTCAATACACGTACGCACATATACGCTATATACACTTACACCACCAATGGAGAATACGAGATGAAAATCTCAATAAAAAATGCATCGATATATATCGTTAGTAGCGATACTTTTACCATCCCTACTAAGAACTCTAATTCTGGATCAACGATTTGCCGCACCCCAGTTATCACGTCCGTTTAAAAAAAGTGTGCTTTTCCGCCGCGTCGTAGGAATCGCGATGTGCTATACGAATCGCCCTGGAATGTACGTAATATTTCTCTCACGTTTCTCGGGCTCATACATAACATTCAAAGTCATTCCTCTAGTTCGCCCGAAGCAGAGCGGAGGTTCGAAAGCCGCGTGTATATATACGCTCTTCGGAGTTCGGAGCGATTCGGTTGACCTAGCCTAACCTTCTTACATCCGCGTCGAATCTGTCGTCCGACGAGGAGCAGCTTCCCAAGTCGGTTCTCATCCAATCCAATCCACCACTCGCCGGACCGACTTCCGCAATGCACGTCCCTCTTCGTGCGAACTTAACCTGACCTAAACTATGGTTGCACGATCGGTCACGTACGAACAAGAGCGTCTAGTATAATCGAAGGTGAACGAGCCACACGTTTCCTGCTGATGCTTCTTGGCTTGCCAGTGGATTGGTGTTTAATTCCCGACTTGGTACAGCATAGGTTAGTTGGACGTTTACGCCACTCCACGCCTTCATCCTCCAACATCAATCAACGGAAAACCTGGTTTACATCTTATTTCAAATTGTAGACCCAGCGAAGCCTCCATTTACGCTGAACTGCTACATTTAGACCAAGAAAGAAAGAAATTTCTCTACTCTATAGGAATCAGCTGTTCAGCGCGTCAGCGCCATCTTGAATTTCTTGGATCTCATATATGACGGCACTGATCTCTGTAATAACTGGAAAGCGGATGCCGTGTAAAAGTGTTTTGACTAATTGGACGCCATTTTGATTGGAAATTTATGCGGTTCGGGAAACTTAGTGGCTTGTTTCCGCAGCATTCGATTCTTCGCTCTAGAATTGAAATTACGAAAGTTACATTGATTCTCGAATATCGAACCGAATATTGACGAAACAAGCCACGAAGTTTCCCGAACCGTAAAAATGTCCATTCAGAAAAATGAAAGTTATGCTAAATGATAAAACGGGAAAGTAAAAATTATGAAAAATAATACTTCGGAATTATAAAAATTAGGACAAGTGGTAATTCGGAGAATTAAAAATTAGATTAAATGGTAATTCGAAAAAATAAAAATGATATCTAATAGTAATTCGAAAAACTAAAAGGTGAAACAATAATTCGTAAAAATAAAAATTAAGTGATTCTTTCCGAGACTTTAACGCCATCGTTTCGCGCCTGCTCCGATGATATTCTTGAGATATCGACGACCAATCGGACTAGTCGTAATCCACGCCGCGATCGCGATAATTTACGTTCAAATTAAGTCGATCCACGGGGGGCTTCCGTTTTCAAAGGTTCTCTAATGCGATATGTTCGACACTTTACTATCGATCGACCTTATGCAGAGAAGCAATTATCTATCCTTACTTTTTTCTTTGTCCCAGAGCCACATTATGTAATGAAAGAAACAAGAAAAAACTCGCTTTGAACGACAATGAACTGAATTTGAATGATGTGTATATTGTTATTTAAATTTGAATATAAAAAGAATCAGAAAAGGAATTCTTTAATTTGATCAAGAAAGGAATTATTAATTTATTTGATTATTTTTCATCTGCCATTATTTTCTCTTATTGAATCATATTCTATCCTTTATTCAAAATCTGATTTATCGGAAGTAAATATTCACAGTAATCTATTATATATAATTACATTATAGACATTAGCCAATAGAATTATAAATTGTTCTTGCTGAGTGGCATTGCATATCAAAGCAGGGCTCGATATTAAGGTCGTGCTGCTTTAATTTGTCACCTGCGGCTACGTAATAATAGCTTCTTGTTCGTAATTACACTTATTATAAATTCGCCGACGGTGGTTTAGTCAAAAGTGTATTAACAAAAGAAATCTATAATTAAACTAGCACCTCGACAATCGAATTTATATATTTCCAATATCTCATATTTTTTGATTTTTTTTGGCACCAATAAGCTCCTTTACATTTTTCAAAAATTGATTTTGTTTTTGAGGTGATAACTTACATAAAGCTAGAACCTTTAACGTCTTAAATCGCAAAATAAAAAAAAATCAATTGCATGCAAAAACGAAATTATGGTGCACCATAATTTTCAGATTTTTTGCGCTCTTGATTTCCGAAAATAAAAACTCCAAAAACAACCCTTAAGTTACAAAATCAACCCCAATTACAGAAATGCATTTTTTCAAACATTGAAGAACACAGTAATTTCGAGGGGCCCAAAAATTTGTATTAGTGTTTGCATATTTGTAAATTCATATTTTTAAATTTTCATGATAAAAAAGAGTTGAAAACAATAATAATTATCAATAATTAATTCACACTAATCAGAGAATGAATTATCCTTTTTAAAGAAGAAGCTTCTCCTTAAAAAAGGATAATTAATTACACTGAGAAAAATTTATAGTAGATCTCACTGTACAATAGTAAATTATGGACAGACTAAGCTAGCGGTTGGATTTACTAAAATTTGTAGTAGATTCAACCATTCAGTAGTTATTCTTACTACTGCATGGGTAAAATCTACTACAAAGTTTAGTAAATCCAATCGCTAGCTTAGTCTGTCCATAATATACTATTGTTCAGTGAGATCTACTATAAATTTTTCTCCGTGTAATTAATTAATTAATTTATCATTTGCTAATTATTGTTTGCATATTTGTAAATACTCAACGCATCAAAACAACCAAGAATGTGTAATAAAGAAACTAAAAGAGTTTCATTATAAGACCCAAATAAGCTAATGTAAGAGTAATGTATCTATCTAATGCCTCTTCAGTAAGACTGGAAATGAAATTCGCTGATAAAGTTAAGTCCTCATCTAATCCTGCCAACCGCGAAGACATCCTTTGCCCGAAGCGGATCGCTTTCTGAGTATTCAATTTCTAGCTATCATAACGATCTTGGATCCAAGATCGTTATGATCCGTGAACATTGAAAAGCCCCTCGCATCAAATCGTAAAGCGTGTGGGTTGAAGAGCACGCGAAGAAAATTAGACAACTTTAAGGTTGCATTGCCGTTCGCACGCATGACTTATGGTCCCTAAGGAAAACTCGTGTAGGCGGCGCCGCTAGTTATATTCCTTATTTTTACTATCCGCGAGAAGAATCGCGGGGTTACGAGAAAGGCGTGAGTGAGAAAAGTGAAGAGGAATAGAGATAAGACAAAGAGAGAAAAGAGAGAGAAAGAAAGAGAGAAAATATAGAGAGAGAAAAAAGAGAGAGAGAGAGAAACCAAGAGAGCGTGGCGGTGCCATTAAACTCAGCGTCCCTGCACGTCAACCTCGGGACCACGGATGGAATTCCAAGTCGTCGGTTGAAATTCGTTTCGCTGCCGGAAAAATGCGGAAAATAAGAAACGCGCCGGGCGAAATAAACAGCGGAAATAACGTCGCTGGGCGACGTCGTGCGCACCAAAGATCTCTCTTCTTCCGGCCGGAAGGTAAAGGGGCTTCTCTCAAAAATGTCACGAGGAGACTCTGCATCTCCTCGGGGCAGAAAGCTGAACTTCGTAGCAGAATAAAGTTCGTTTTTCCAAGTTTCAAATATAACTCTTTGTGTTTGAAAGTAAATAATAAGGGGTTGCAACTTTCTGCTAATTTGCAGTCAACGAAACATCTTGGAAAGAATGGTAGTTAGTGAAGTTAGTATATATACCTAACAATAAGAGAGAGACTGGAAAATTTTAATATATTAGGATGTCAAATGTCTTTGAAATCTTGTAAAATCTCTTGAAAGTCTTCAAATTCTTTGGTATTTTTGAAAAAAGGCATTTATTGTCAGACGCGGCGGTTATTTTTCAAAATCAGGGTGGCCACATGTCAGGGAAAAAAAAGTTTGTCAGGGAAAATAGAAATTGACATTTATGTTAACTATACTTTTGTTGTATTATATAGACAACTTTTATAATTTATTTAACAAATTTTATAAACTATTCAAAGATATCAAAGGATTATAAAGAATTTCCGTGTATTCTTTGAGATTCTTTGGGTTTATAATGATTTCAAGACATTTTCAATAATTTTAAAGGATTTTAAGAGGTTTTTAGGGATTTCAAGAGATTTGTATAATATTTAAATGATTTAGTTGAATTTTAAAAGGACTTTATGAAATTTTACGAGATTTTTAACGAAGTTTAGGGAATTTTTAAAAGTTTTCAAAAATTATAAATGTTTTTTTACGTAGTTTAAGGGATTTAATTTTTTCGTGGATTTTTAATGAAGTTTAAGGAATTCAAAGAATTCTAAAGTTCCTTGAGAAATTTTAAAGGATTTTTAAAACCTTGTAAGAATTTTAAGAAATTTTAATTATTTACAGTGATTTTAAAGAATTTGAATTTTCCTCAAGGAATTTTAAAGGAATTCACGAGATTTTTATGATTTTCCAAAGATTTTGTATAATAATTGTAGAGGATTTCATGGAATTTTAAAATGTTTAAAGATGTTTTTAGTAATTTTATAAGATTTCAACGAATTTTAAGGGATTTCCATAGGTTTCTAATAATTTAATGAAATTTTTGAGAATTTTAAGAGATTTTAAAATTCCTCATGGAATTTAAAAATATTTCACTAGATCCTGAAAATGTTTTATGGAATTTTTAAGAATGACAGGAAATTTTAAGAGAGATTTTTAGGAATTTAAAAAGATTTCACCGAATTTTTTAGGGATTTCCATAGGTTTCCAATAATTTAAAGAAATTTTTGGGTATTTTAAGAGATTTTGAAGGTTTTCTTGAAATTTAAAGTATTTCAAAGGATTTTAAGGAATTTAAAAAATATTAGTGAAAATTGAAGGGATCTCATGAAATATTAAAAAATTTGAAGGGTTTCTGAAATTTTAAGAGATTTCTAAGAATTTCAAAAAATTCCAATGAATTTTAAGAGATCTTTTATAATTTTCTTGTAAGTTCGAAAAATTTTCACGAATGTTAACTATTGTGAAGTGATTTTAAATTCCAAGAGATTTAAAACTGATATTACACGAAATTTTTGAAAAATTTCTATAGTATTATTATTAAAAATTTAAACGTATTTTTAGTACTTTTCTGTCAGGGAAATTTGTCTAAAAGTCATAAAGAAGTCAGAAAAATATCAAGGAAATTGAAAAAATGAATTTTGTGGACACCCTGAAAATGTCTCATTATTATCCATCGTAGTTTTCAAACATGTTTTTTGTTCTCTTAATTTTCTTGAATAATGCATAATAAATAGCTCTCGAAAAATAAAAGTTATATGAAAACTGGCACGAGTTATTTTCTCGCAACAAATTCAATTTAAATTTCCAAGTGCAGAAATTCTGCATGACAACTGGCGGAAAAAGATTTGCCAGAAATAGTCTTCTCAAAATTAATTCCATGATAAATAAATTATCATATACTCTATATATATATTATACAAAAATGTGTGAACACAGTTTCCAGCAAAAAGTCTAAAACTTGAAATAAATGAATCATGCAGGGCATACTTAATCCAGAAAGTTTTGATTAGCTCCTCTTCCAATTTAATTACTTCGCATAAAAATAAGGCAATCTACCTAGAAGATGTCGGTCAGAGTATACAGAATAAGGAAGTAATGTTAGGATGTTGGGATGTTGGTATTCAAAATTGATGAGATGCGCTACCTTCAGTGCCTTTATTGGCAATCGACGGTGATTGATCTTATACGCTTATCGGAAAAGTGCCAAGAAAGCAAAATATACACTGTGCGTTCATCTAGTTTATAAACTCGTAGCCAGAGCTTTTTTCTGTTTTGAATATCGTTCTGACACATCAATTTGTTTCTTGAATCAGAATCTTTTTTCTGAAATATAGCTTTAGGTATATAACAAATTTGCGATATAAAATAGAAAAAGTATAAAATAGTAAAAGTATATATTAAGGAAAATTGAAGTTTTCATCAAAGATTTCATTAAACTTTTATCACTCACAGTTATAATGAGGAAATCAATTGATTAAATGTAAGAAAGTTTGAAAAGAGTATCTGAACTCGATGCTCAGGTGAAAGAGTGAAATTTTAGTGCAGGGAAGTCAAAACTCAGCATTTGCAGTTTCCCAGAATTCGCCTTTTCCTTCAACGTTAGTTTACGAGCTCTGGGGCTTTTCTCTCTCTACAGTAAACTTTTCTTTGCTAAAAGTCATCCATAAAAGCAGCGAAGCATTGAAAGGACTCGGAGGTTCAGGAGTGATACTTCTTTTATGATGAACTATCTCATTTTTCCTCTCGCATCTTTTTTCCCTTCTTATCATCATCCCACCCTCTCTATCATTTTGGTCGAATTCCTTCTCTCTCGAAAGTAAATCAAAGATGTGGTGAGTGGTGGTGATGTCGTGAGAGTGACAAGAAGATCAGTCGAGTGAAACTGGATCTTGACAGGGCAGAGGACTAGAATGTCCGTCGCAGTTGTGAGAAAAGTCAGCTGTAAAATCAATGTATCTCAAGGTAAACTCGTCGGATAGAGAGGTTGATGTTGTAAGAGCCGCCTTACAGAGGAAGACTTCATTTTAATATCTGGCAGAAGAGATACAATTACTTTTGAGTGTGGAGGTGTGCAGGATTGCATTTTGGGGGAAAGCTGGGGTAATTAGCGTAATTACTTTGTCTTGGTGAAAAGCGGATCTCAGTTCTAGTCCTGAGATCTCAAGGGAATTATTGTGTCTCCGGAAAATTAGGTCGCTGGAAAGATAGCCAGCAGTCGTTTGAAGCTAACTCGCATTTCCGGCGAAATAAGGATATTCTCGCGCTGTTATTTCATGAGATTCTTGCACATTTTTTTATAGAGAAATTGTAATCAACATGTGATTAGATATGATTATAATGAAGTGAGAAATACAGTTAGTAATTATAAATCTTGTTGATGAATTATAAATCAAACAAATGTTTCTTTGACCGTATATCAAATTCTTTGATTCAAAGAAACTTTTTTCTTGGTAAAAGCTTATTCGAAATATATTTCTAATGTTCTGCTCTCGAACTGATTTTTTCAAAAAAATCATACTATTTGCTGCATCAGTCCACGGATCGAAAAGTAATCCCCTTCAATCTGGATCCGGCTTAGGATCAAAGGAAAATCCTTTTCGCTCGGGTACCGCACAGAACGCTATTCTGGAAGTAAAAATGGTCTAAGTACCATAAAGAAAACGGAAGATGCCGTAAAATGGAAACTGAGTATAACCCAAGTCATAACTTCATGAGTACGAGACTGGATTTTCAGGCACTAAAATATAATTATCGATGATGGATGAACCTTAAGTTATATGAAAATCTTATGATTAAATAGAAATAGAATTTTTCCGAGTTCCCATTTATATATATTATACATATATAATAAATCAGCTTAAAAAGTAAATTCGGATTTGCTTTTGCGTTGGCATTGACCATGTATGGTACATACACATGAAAATATGAAATGTAATCGGCATTGCAATAAAATGCACTGCATCACACGAAAGTAGGAATGCGTGTAACGATTAATTGCATATATATATATATTGCAGTGTGATGCTTTCTGGATGATTCAAATCGTATGGAGTACGCCACAGGTTTATTTTTAAACCAAGTATCACTGAACAATTACACCGACAACTGAATTGCACAAGAGCATTGCAGATGCATGCATCAATCATCTGCCTACGGTTTCGTGACATTATTATGCATAAAAGTTGTTTTATCTATCAGACGCATCTTTTGAAATGAAATCGATGCCGCCGGTAATTGTAGTTATGTATTGAAACCAAGCGCATTATCATGAATGTTGTATTAGACATTTTCCATGGTAAACTCACGCAAAGACGACAGAAAATAATTGATTATTATATTCCATCATCTATATTTTGCTCCCAATCTTCAATAAGCCTCTAATATGTAGGTACTCAAATTTATTCGGAAAAACATATTGAAAACTTTAACTCTCTTGATTTTTTTTTAAATCCATTGAAATTCCTTACAATCACGTATCACTAAAATCCTGTGAAATCTAGACATTTCTAAAAATCTCTGCAACGGCCTTTTATTGATAAATACAAAAAACCCCTTATAAAAATCCCTTGAAATATTGTGAAAACTCTTGAAAATCCTTAAACTGTTTTGAATTCTTTTAAAAATTCTTTGAAGTTTATTAAGATATCTTGAAATTCTTTGAAATCACTTAAAATCACTATAAAATCTCTTGAAATTTCTTAAAAACCCGAGAACGCCGAGTAAATTTCTATATTTGTAAATAAATAAAAATAAAATGATTTTTGGCATTTTTTTTTATATCTTAATCCAATAAATGCAAAAAAAATCAAATAAAAATGTTCGTCAGACTAGACGTCTGAAACTTCAACTCAATTTTATTGGGCTGAAGTTTCCAACGATTTTTTTTTTCATCAAATATTGTTTGCAAAAATATATTCTATGATTTATGTTTCAATAAATAAATTATTTTAAATAAAACAATTACTTCAGTGAGAATCTTTCGAAAAGAAAAAATTCATCTGGATTTTAAAGTTTATTTTTAAGGATTTGACAAGAATGAAAAAGATTTCCAAGGTTTTAAACCAAATTTCCAGTACTTTATATGTTTTTCAAAAGTTCGAAAACAGTTTAAAAATATCTTTAAAAAATCTCTTAAAATATTAGGAAATCTTTTAAAAATAATATATATGTCTTAAAATTATTTAAAATGTCTTATAATTCCAGGATATTTTTTTTAATTATAAAAATCGCTTGGAAACCCTTAAAATTCTACAAAAATCTTCAAATTCTCTTAAACCTTTAAAAATCCATTTAAATCCATAAAATGAAAATCTCTCAGCATGTCCTGAACTTTTTAATGTCTGTTTACCTCTTGAAATTCCTTAAAATCCTTAAATAATTTTTGAAACCTATAATGAAATCTTTTAAAATCTCGGGCAACACACGTAAATTTCTGTTAGTAATTAAATAAAAAATTTTCGGTTTTTGAAACTTTAAAAACTTTTTTTTGATAATTTTATTCCAATAAATGTAAAAAAATCTTCAGATTAGACTATTATAAAAAAGAGGTTGCAATTATGTCGAAAGTAAATAAAAATATTTTTAAATTCACTTATTAAACCCATATAAAATAAAATTGAACGCTAACTTCGAGATGACCTCCAGTTAATAGAATATTATTAAATGAAAATTAATTCTTACTTTTCGCAATGATCAAAAGAATCCTCAATTAACTGTTTCACCGACAAGCTTTCTAACTCTAACGAATCTAATTTGCATATAAATAGCATCACTGTGATCTATTCGAGTTGATAATTTGATATAAAAGTTTATATAAAGAAATTGATATTCCCAGTTTAATTTTCCCTGAAAGTGGTTGTTCCCAGCGATTTTGCGATTATTTCGCAATTGATAATGATAAAGAGCTACCGTACTTGCTCGAGCGAAATATGTATGACGATAATGAGAATGAGCTGGCGCAAAATTACTGTAATGTTCCCATCGATGACTACAGAAGATTTTTCTTCCGTGATGGCGGTGCGCATTCCTCATGTTTTTTTTTCTTCTGCCTAGCCAACAGTGACCGAGTTTTTTTATATCCTGAACGAGCCTTTCTTTTATTCTGTCTATATATATATATATATATATATATATATAC
>UCOK01015632.1:0-48837 GCA_900474325.1 Synergus umbraculus | reverse complement strand
TTTCTTTTCCAATGTGACAAGAGAAAAGCGTAATTACGTACAGAAAACGATATCACCGTATTTTTCGCTGTAACTAGACCATAAAGTCTGGCCCGCGATCGAAACCAGCAACTTATGCATTTAAAGATGCGGATGCGAAGGGTGATGCGCGACGTCCTGCTTCCTGTCCGGTTCTTACTTCCACTCAGTTTATACGTCACTCTTCTCGCTTGACGGATTTTGCACTTTTATTGCTTGAATTAACGACTCGCGATTCTCAGCAGTAACATTTGACTCACAATCGGCGTCCTTTGTTTACATGCTTCAATGCCTGAAAAAAATCTTGTTAGAATTCATTTTACGTTAGACTGGAAACTCATCAATTTTGATCATTACATATACTCCTATATCACAAAATGACAAATGAGAATTATGCAATTTTGTATCTTTTTTTGTGCGTATTTGATCATTATTAAGTGTCCATAAAATTTTTAACTTTTATTTCCAACTATAAATTCAAAGGTAAACATTAATGTAAAAATACGATGACTTTGGGTGCGTACGCGTTCAAAATCGTTTAATAAAAAGTGACTGGTTTGAAGGAAAATTTATAGTGACTCGATGTTTTATGGTGTATCGGAACGTTATTATTTATACCGACCGACGACATACGTTATAATGCATCGATGATCACGGACGCTATTACGGTCGATTGAAAAAATTCGATGATGCGAACGAGATGGGCGTTGCATGGTCAAGTATGCTCTACAGGAATGGCGACATGGAAATGATTTTTAACCTTTCCAATAGACTGCTCTCAATTTTATAGACTGTCAGACACGGGATGACTACGCGTAACTGCTCGACGGAAGACTTGACGCTTCCCTCTTGTCACTTTCCTCCCTTATTTTCTCCGTGCTGAGCTTTTGTAAAAATAACGTATTTTAATAGTTTTTCAAATATAGTCCGGACCATTTTAAAGAGAAAAGCATATTGCTGAGGGAATAGAATCGAGAAAGGCCATCCAAAAGGACATCTCTTCCTCCTTTATTCTTATGCAATGAGGGTGGAAGAATGCTGGTAACATTAGTTTCTAGAAGAAGAAAACTTAAGTTGGTTGGAAAAGAATCGGTTTTGCGACCTCTTTGATGTAGATGTCTGGAAAACAGCCTTTTATAGAGTATATGCAGCATAACAAAACAAATGACTTCCCTCGGTATTATTTCACTCTCTTTAAAATGCCCCACTATGCGATATAATATCAGACTTGGACATACGTCCCAAATCCTCTGCTGTTTGAGAAACGACCACGTCGTCTTGATATAAGCGGCTTACTCGGACGTCGCAAAATTGCTGTATAGATCCCTTTTTTTTCCTTTTTCTTATCTCTTAACGTTCTGTCTCGTTCTACCCTTTCTACCTTTCCTTTTTTCCTCTCCCTTTTCTCAATGTTTTGTCTTTTCCTTTCAATCCTTTTTCCCCATTCCTAGCTTTCTCGGTTACTTGAAATATAAGGTGTTCCATATTGAAGTGAATCGAAAATATCTGTGCGGCCCAAGAAGCCGTAATAATGTCGTTCCTGGTACATTTAGCAAGAAAAATTGCTCCATAAGAATTGCTAAAGAAATGTGACTTTCATGCAGAAAAATTGAAACGAGTCTCGATTCTCGACGGTTCTCTATATTTATCATGATCGGGTATTTATAATATTTACGTAGGTCCGGTGCGGTAATGCGTACTGCGCTATAATTGGCACATCTTTCTGTCTCTTGGCTAAAATACACTGAAATAGCTGCTATTACGGCGGAGCTCTTGATAAAAGGCTTTCATACATTAATCGGCGAACGTAAGAGAGAACGCGCGTGCTGCCAACTACGGTGCTGAACGCAATGCATGCTTCGATGAACTTGAGTGGGAGAAAGTTTGCTAACTTCTCTTTGCATTTCCATTCTGAAAGTATTAGGGACTTCCTTTTGATCCAGTCAGAGAAAAGTTTTCAAAATCAACATTAAATTATATAGTTATTAATATTATCATTTTTCAATGCTTTGACTTCTTCTGTCGCTTGGAACCTTTTCTCTGAGTTGAACAACTTTCTACGATATCGTAGAGCTATGTGGTTTAAGTTCTGAACGTTCAAATGAACGAATTTTTGTATTGATTGTATTTTAAACTATAATCAATACAAAAATTCGTTCATTTGAACGTTCAGAACTTTTGGTACATGTAGAGCTTGGATAATACGCACGATAAAATGTACAATTTGCTTAGCTAGCCGAAAAAGCGGGCCTCACTAATACATAGGCGTGCTTGCATTGACATATCTCTATATATATTTATACATAATTATATATGCGCTTTTCAACTGACCCTGCTTATACTTTACTCTTTTTGATACCCCCCACCCATGCCCGGGTCGCATGAATATTCCTCAAATTCAACTTTACCTCATTTTCATTTTACCATGATGTGTTTGATCGAATATTCAATTTCAACTTAAATACATTTTGGTAAAATAAAAATCAGGTAAAATTAAACTTGAGAATATTCATTTTTCTCCCCACGCCCATGACTATACACGCAAGCGCACGATATACATTATACATACATAAAAATTGTCTCTATTTCTCAAAAGAATATTCTATTTTATACTCAATACACTTATATTGTAATTTTTTCAAGATCGTAGACAAGGCATTTGATACATTGATCTTGAATTTTATCATTAACAAAAAATCAAAACTTTATCTACGCTCTTGTGAATAGTATCTTAAGACTTTCCCTTGCTACAAAAAAGCAGACCACTTGCATTCGCAGTAACGCAATTTTTCGCCTTTGGTATGTTTCCAGAAGAGAAGTACCGGAAGTCATCCGCGGAAGGAGCCAGGAGAGCGCCGAATAAATGACGTGAAACCGAAGAGAACGGAAGCGACGTTTCGCTAACTCACAATTCCTCCCCTTTCCATTGCCCAACCTTGACATCGTGTGTACTGCTTTGTCGCCCGCATTTGCATTCTTTCTCTCTTTTTCTCTCTTCCACTCTCTCAGCAATTTCCCTTCCGTCCGTTCCCTCCGGAATCTCTGGAACAATCCTGGAAATCACGCTTACCTCCTTGTTGCCTTGACACACGTGCTCGGCTTTGAGAATCCCTGCTAGAAGGTGCAAAACTAAGAAAAAAAGTTTCAAGAAGCAGATGGTTCATTTAGCTTTGGCTTACGAGAGGAGTCTGTCTGATTTTCAAGTCTAATCTTCTTCGACGATTTCACGACAATCTCTTGAGTCGCCTTATCGAATGCTCGCGAGACATCCACGCCATCAAGTACCGCAACCCTGGAACCTCAAGTAACGACCACTGAAGACTCCAAGAGAATTTACCGATAGAGTGCCAACTGACGATAACGCGAACTGTAATAAAATCTCTATAATCGCCGGATCACTATCAAATAATCCAAACCGCAGTCAATCAGTCACGCACCAAACAGACACACCAACCTAAGCAAACAGTCTACGATAAAGTCTTCAAGAGCTCGAGGTACATAGCTTTAAACGATATCTATAACCTGAGGTAATTCTTGGGTTGCTCTATATAGAAGAGTTGTTCCATAGTTCCATAGTTGTTACATAGTTCCAGTTGTGAGTTGATGCGAGAAGTGAAAGAGAGACTGATTGTGAGTGAATGATATCTCTCCTCATTTTTCCAAATCACATGTCTATAATTTAATATCCCTTTTAAATTATACCTCTTGTATACCTGTATTGTATTTCCTTTAATTCCTCCTCTGAGAGACAACCTAGCAATTACCTCATATAAATATCGTTGAAGAATAGTTTTCTACGTCGTCGCGAGTGACAAGACGACAAGACGCGGACGACGCGGAGTGAAAGACAACCACTGATAGGGGACAACCCGAATTTATCCTGAGTCAACTTGAAGATGGCAATGGTCAACATGAACAACCTTCTCAACGGTAAAGATTCCCGATGGCTCCAACTGGAAGTCTGTAGGGAATTTCAACGCAACAAGTGCACCAGACCAGACACGGAATGCAAGTTCGCGCATCCGCCAGCGAATGTGGAGGTACAGAATGGACGGGTTACAGCTTGCTACGACAGTATCAAGGTAAATACCACTTATTTCTACTCACCGAGTCTCCTCCTTTCGAGGAGCTCGGTAATCATACGTATATCATACCTTTATATTTACTCTCTGTACATATAGTTACAAGTGGTGCATCGCTTTTGTACCTTTCATGTCCAGCTCTATCTCTAAATGGCTATAAGCTTTATGAAAACGCTTAATAACGCACTGGAGGATACAGGAGGAAATTGATATTAGATTCGCTAGATATGCGTGAATATGGGGCTTTTTTGTAACACCTGCATGTAAAGTTCTATTTTACGCACCATCTACAGCTATCGAAAAGAACCTTTCTCTTTTTCTCCTTGGTGCATTGTCCACCAATAGTGGTGGTCGAAAATAGTCTTTTCCGCCCTTGATATACAATATACTACTTTCTGCATGGGGCGATAAAGCTTCTTTTTGATGCCTGAAGATGGTGCGCAAAAGAGAACTTTTGCAGGTTTCACAAATAATAGATTTCAGACGTAAAGTTGAGGAATCTTAATTCGCTCATGTGGTATGCACATAAGTCTTTAAGACAATCATCGAAATTGAAAGTCAATTCACAAAGTCGACCTAGATTAGTTGTATTCAAATAGAATAGTTTAGTTGTATTCTTAGATCCATCAAACCAAGTAGACTCGTCTTTGGAAACAATTTGGAAAGAAGCTTCAATTCCTTAACTACGGAAGATAAAAAAATGAAAGCCACTATGCAAAATGAAACAGCTTGAAAACACAAAGGGATATTTCTTCTCTGCTCTTCTGTCTTTAGCAATTCATTAGCTTATTGCAAAACCACATTTACTTAATCATAAAAAATCTTATCATATCATATCATCGTAAACTTTTAGAGATTCAGTGAGATGGATGTTAAATTGTTACTCTCTCGAGCGAAATGTTATATCATCCTTCATGAATATTAATTATAGACACCTTGTTGTACGTCAACAAACTATATAGATACTTGCATTAGCCGAAGATATCATGATGCAATGATATGCGAAACGTCACACCACTTCATGAATATTATTAGTCACGGATGCTATTCTTGGATAACACTGATTATGTATATTATCGTAAATATGACAGTTTTCGAAGACATTTCCTATTTCCTATAAAGAAAGCTTATTATCTAGAACTAAATTTAAATACTACTTTATATATAATACTTTACTCTTATCTGCGATGTACCAGAAGTTCATAACATCTTTAATCAAATATACATTCCAGTTATAATAAATCATCTGCGATACAGGAATCTAGATTCATAAGCCATGGAGATAAAGGGTATATATATATAGCCTTTCCGGAACTAGTTCATTGATAGTTTATATTCAAGATATTTTATTGATTCTGAAACCTAAGTCTTCAGGAAATATTACTGCATACAGCAGTATCGCTTTTCACTTTTGTTTCAAATAACATTTAAATTCCAATCGCTTAATGGGTTTCGCTATGTTCTTCAGATATTGTTCTAATGTTCTTCTTTCTTCTTTTATCAGATCTCTGATATTTCTAATAATTTCCCAACTTTTAAAATGTTTGATGCTATTTGGTGATGCTTCATTAGTCTGTTAATTTCACGAAATTCGCAATATCGGCTCTCTCTTGACATTGCTTTGGTATTGGTCAATTGGTTCCAGTGCTTCTCTTTGAGTTGAAGCATACATAAGCTATAAGGTCTATCCTTCTCGCATGTGCTACGTAACACGGCCTACATGCCCTGGAATCGATATCCCGAGACGGCTCCAGTCTCAACGCCGAACGTTTTCTTACATCACAGTTCTCAGCGTATAAGCAAGAGTACCAAATAAGGAACTGGCTCTATAGAACTGGCATAATGCGTTTATAACAAATCAGATGGCACGCGTCGAAAGTAAAGCAGGTATAGCTGTTCCCTTTGAAGCTTAACTGGGGCATTGTGTTACCTATTATGCGGAAAATCAGATAATAGAATCCTATACTATGATTTTTCAATAGTCGTCTTTTAATAGTCGTCTTTCAATAAAACTTACACTGTGGTATCAACATTTTCAAAGGAATGTTATCAGGATTTTTTTGAAGTTAAAGTCGTCAAGTATTTATATTTTCCATTTGTACGATGGCGTGATGGTTTTCCAATTAAAATGAGATTTTACGATTGTATTTTCTATCCCGAAGAAGATTTTCTTTCTTGTTTTTTGTCTTTTCTTTTTTCTATCTTCCACTGACATGAAAGTGCGACTTTTAAGAGTCTACCCTTCTCGATTTCCAACGCCTACCTATCGTCCTGTCTATGAATACCGAGGGTGAAAAAGCTTTGCCGGATGAAAGGTGATATCATCATGTATGCCAGCCTTTCTTCCTTCGAGGTGGAAATAAATGTGGAGGGTAGCGAAACACCTATTTGCGTCATCAATTATCAAAGTCACAAAGTTCCGAAAGCCTCTTTGCGAACGAGTTTTCGCCAGTCTTTTCAAAGAAAGCATGTCACGACTCACGATAATGCGATTAGTAGGAACTCGAGAACCAAAAGAAATGTGGCGAGGTCGGAAAAATAATAAGGTTACTCGTTAGAATTCCTTCTTGCTATTCAGTACAGTTTTCGTGTAATTTCTTTTTTTTTTTTTTTGCTCTTCTCGACTCTTCGCCGTTAATATTTTCTAAAGGTCACGTCCAGATATTACGTCCTGATATTATGTTCAGCTGGATATAAAAATAAGTGAGAGCAAATGTCAGTATTAGTTTTTCATCTTAATTTGAAAAAGGAGAAAAAGAATTTCACTCCCTTGCACTCATATCAGTTTGCAGAGGAAATATTTTGAGAAGAGTTTTACTCTTGTAGGCAGAATTCTAGTTTTAGTATTTGGTACGTGAAATTAGATCACACGAAGTGAAGTAAACGCGCGTGCCGTTCGGTGATGAAGCAAGGCGAGAGAATTTAAACACAGTTAGCTGCAGTCGACTGAATATTCTTCCATCGCCAACGAAACGTTGCTGCTTCGTCGAACAGTCCAGTCTTTCAAAGCACAGCATCCATCGACGTCGTCCCTAATTCTGGAAGCTATTACGGGCTGCCGGAACTTCTTGAAAGACGACGTTGTCCCCGATGATCGAGACTCTAGCTTTACTCTAGTTGATTTTATATTAAGCCTCTCAAAGCAGATTGACAAAATGGTATGTGGTTGAAGTTCTGAACGTTCAAGTGAACAAATTTTTGTATTGATTTTATTTAAAACTATAAACAGTGTTAAAATTGCATATAATAGCAAGCTCTTTTTTATACGGTAGGATTTTATTCATGAGTCTTGTCAAGTTGGAGAGGTTAATCTGGTTTCAAATCGATCACGTTATATCGATGTCTACACCTTTAATATTATCCGATATGGCCCATAAAGGAGTATACGGTAGTTACGATACCTTACAGTTTATGTTACAAATTGATTGGGTATTTTCTCCCCTATCGCATTAATTAATTCAATTGTTATTTACATAGGAATATATAGAGGGTCATCAGCTCTTTATAATTCCTCCAATGACCGAAAGTGGAGAACGACGTTAAAGGAGTTATCACGCTTAATCAACGTCAGCCCGACATATTTACCCGGTGGCTATATTTAGTCCGTAGGTTAGGTGGGTTTAAACGGGCTACGGGGTTTAGGAGTGCCCGAGTTCCGGCTGCTTTTATCACAAGGAAATATCTAGTCTGGGAGGCCGTAATTTTACTATAAAATTTACTGGCTGGCTGCGACTGCAAATATTTTCCAGGCTTACTCCACAGTATGTGAAATACAATAATAGGAACGTTTCAGCTCACTGACAAATGCTACTAATATCAAGAGCATGCAGGTATATCCCAGAGTTTTTTCAATTAATCTTAATTATAGTGCTTCCAATCATGGACTTGGATATCAGGGTATCGGGATATTAGGATATTTCGCTTTTGTTTTTAGAGCAGATTTATTCCCCTTGGTCTGATCGGTGGATGTCAAAACTATGAAAGCACGCTTATTTTATCAGTTCGTTACACCCGACTGCAGATTGACATTTCTCTATTTCTCCTTTATTTTCCAATTCTCTGATACCGAGTTCGTAATCGAGTCACGGAATAGTAAATTATACCGTGAGAGATGATACACCCGAAATAAACCCAACTATCTTTTTAGGTGGTTAGACATTTTTTGCCTCCCCTTTTTTAATGTCTCCAACTCATGTTTGTATTTCCTTTGGTGGTTCATATTTATTCAATTCAGAACAGTTGGGAATGATTAGGTTTCAGATTTTTTCATATTAGACTCTAAGCTAGTGTCAAGATCTGATGGAAATGATGGTGAGAATGAGGGAGCTGATTTTTTTTCCGAGAATTTAATTTCTTTGTGGAAAGATTTAAAAAGAAAGAAAAAAAAATCAAAGGCTGAAAGGTATGGGTGCACATTTGGCGGTTTCGCCGACGCGAACTCGAATAGGTACATACCTACTCGGAAGAGGTGCTTCACGTTGGCAGACACGAAAAACATAGTTAACAGCTGCCGACCGCACCTGTCGCCCGTCGGTCAGTGCGACCAAAATACGGAACGTTACTTGTGATTCGTGAACTGGTACGCTGAAAACAAAGCTAGTAAAGATTGTTTTACTTCACCTTTTAAGGGATTACTTCCTCCTCTCTACTATATACGTCATCGTAGATGGTTAACTTAAATATATTCTGAAATATTCAGATATTCGGTAGAAAAATGCCTTGTGTATAATTATGAGAGTAGGATGTATAAACATTTATGGTACCGTCTCGATTATACATTCGACTAGAATTTGAGTGAGGTACAAGGAAAAGTATCGAAATATCCCTACGAAATTATTCCAAACGTGAAGTTGGCCTTTAGAAATAAATAAAAGAAAGATAAATAAGGAGATATTTGAATTAAAATTATTCTTGGAATTATTTTCCTATAGGGTTTGTTGACTTTTTAAGAATATTACGTTTAGTGGAAATTCATATTTAAATTAAGTTATTCCGCTCAGTCATTGGGACTCAGAAGCTGACTGGTGGGAGTCGGGCGGAGAGGGGGAAATGAGGAAGCGTGGAGATGAGAGAGTGGGAGAACCGAGGAGCTCAGTTCGCTCCCGACTCGCATGGAGTCAAGATCGTAGAAATCAGAAACCAAAATAATAACTTTTCAAAAATTCATATAGATTTTTTTGAGTGTTTGTGAAATTAAAAAAAGTTTCAAAACATAATTGAACGAATTTTGAGGATTTTCATACTATAAAGATATTTCAAAAGAGTTTGAGAGATAAGAAATATCAAAGAATTGATATCTTTTTTATTTCATTTGTTTATATTATACTCGGAAAGTGACACCTCGATGTTTCCTTGTTAGTCATGTATTTGCAAGAAACTGTTATCTGTAGAATGAAGATTACAGATGTATTCGTAATAAATGGTAACTCTATAATTTAGATAAGAGGTTTCATACTTAAGTTGAATTTTAAAATATCTATGAATGGTTAGGAATGTATAAATGATCCCTTCTTGTGTAAAAATCTTGAAGAATATCTTGCGCGAGTTGACTCGTCTGGTTCGACGAAGCTAGCTACATTTATTAATTACTCATTGATTAAGACTTTCATAAGCATTGTAAGTTGAGTGACCTCATTGTTGTGGAATCCAATCCTCCTGACCTGTGATCTACATACATTATGTATCACATTTAATCAACCTATTCAAGTCTCTTGACCTATCACGTTGATGTGTGAGGTTGATTATGATCTTTGAAAGTGTCAACTGATGATCAAAGCAAATGTCATTCATTGATTACTCTATTCAACTTCATGTACTGTTGTCAATGTAGATATCAATCCTAAGTGATAAGTCAAGCGTTAATCATCCCCCAGTTATTAAATGTGAATCCTACATCAGATTTCTTTAGGTACCTCTAATAGTTTAATACCTATTCCAAATACACATCATCAATAGACATTAATCTTTTGAGCGGCTTTCTCTTGAATGAATTAAGTGAATTTGTAAGGTTATGGCAATAGGGAGGTGAATATAAGCGCATCGAATTGATGGGCTTCAGATCAGTGTGGGGAATACCATATATCGCGTGCATGTAATATATGGCTGGACGGCATTAGCCGCAATGCCTGTCTATGTAATAGAACGTATAGGTGGATACTGGATAGGTGCTACGGCTGCTGCTGGAGTGTGGGGTTTATGCAAGAAGGGGTGGCGAACGGGACAGGATGAAATGGGATGGGATAGAACGGGAACAGGAACGGGTGGCGCGCGAATGGCATTCTGTGGTCAGTTCGGTATGTGCCTATATAACGTCACGTGTTATCGATTCCCGGCCTCGAACCCTGCCGTCATGTCGCGGTTTATTATGCTCGTTCTCAAGCTACATATGTGATAGACCTCTATATGTTCTATATCTTATGTAATTCATTTCTTTAGTTCCAATCCGGATATAGAAGACAACTTACAATGACCCTTATTATTAGGATTGCAAACTATATACATCATAATTGAGACATCCCAGAGCCATCCTTTAGACATCTTTGAGACGTTCCTTTTAATGGGGTGTAATTAATGTTTTAACAATTAATTTATTTGGCGTTATGGTCTATCAGGTGAGGTCTATCAGGTTAGAGGTGAGGGAGAGGGTAGAAAAATTGTCAAATCGTTATGTAAAGAATGGATCACTTCTTGTTGGGAAGGTTGATATGGTATAAAAATATAGGTGTGTTTTATTAAATAGATATAGTATTTAAAGGTCCTCTAAAAGAGGAATTATGTATGATAGCTCGTATTGCAGACAGTCACGCAAACACATAGATGATTCACTTTTAAGATATGAAGATAATTCTTCATATCTCATTATATTGCATGAATGAGGGAGGAAAGGGTCCTCTCGTGACCAGACTTACTTTGTAACCAGGAGACTTTGAACGATCGATTAAAGACAAATAGTTAGTGGCTAATTAAAACAGTACATGAATAATAGTTGAGGTATTGCATAAGATATAAGACTTGGTATTCTCCCTTCGGTCACGATTAAAATCTATCTTATGTTTGGTATCAGTAATAAATAATGTGCAAGACAGATTTTATACTATTTATTTTATTGAATTATTTTATTTAATTATCTAATTATTTGTTTTTTATTTTATTCCTTTTATTATTTTTTATTTTACTGTCAATTGAATGTTAGGTAAGAAGAGTAGATAAATTCTTTGAACTAACAGGATAATCCGACAGCTTTTTACTTTTCAATGTGTGTAAAAGAAACATCAGCTGTAATCAGTCCGCACTGCTGAAAATACTTATTTTTAGAATCATGTACTTAAAAAAATGTTGGTCGAAGTGGTGAAAAGTCTTCGCTTTACTCGAGCAAGGCACAGCATATTAATAGCATCGCTTATTCGTCCCTTTCCCACACACCCTTCCACGACGATAAAAAGTAGTATATTTTAGTCTCGCGTGGTTGAGTAGCGTTACGTCATTTGCCGGGAATAAATATATTTACAGCGCAATGCTTTTTTCCTAATGGGGTGACAATAAAATGAAATCAACGCCTAGGGCGGAAGTTTACTTTTTGTGTCACTGTATGTCTGCTTGACAAATTAAAATTTGCAAAATATGTTTGCTGTTTGCAGTAATATTCGTGAATATTGATTGTATTTTAAACTATAAACAGTGTTAAGACATTAATTCATTTGTATTAATATTCATTTTGTATGGAAGAACTTCCACATTTATTTTTTCTAGGGTAGAATGAAATTTCTTTTAAATACGATCATTTACTATCGAAGAAGGAAAAAAGTTAGTAAAGCAGTGTTTTCCCTCTGCCGCTAGGGTATAATGAATAATGGATGATGCAATTATATTGTAACTGATAAGATAAACTGCCCAATTACTTTCCTTCCATTGAACCGTCTAGCTTTGTACTTCTTTATACGTTTACTTCTTTTTTTAGTTTTGATTATAAGGTTGGAGAATTAATCTAGAAATACAAATTTTCAAGTTGATTTTGAGCTTTTATTATGTCAGTCGTATGTAGGGAAGAGTGGAATTGTCGACCCTGTGAATTTTTATTATTCAAATCGTTCACTTTTACTCTGCGTGGAAGGGTAGTGAATTAACGATGAATGCATTAATTAGCATCCTTTCCTCTCTTACAGAATGCCAGATACGTTCCACTATACCGAGTTCGAATTGAAGCGGTTCAAGTCCAAAATTAAAATTCAACTGTATACTCGAACATTTGCATATAACGTATAAAGTGCTGTGGGATGAAGCGATAGAGCGAGAAGCTTACGCGTTTATATGGAGAATGTATCAGACGCATGAAATAGTATGTAAATTGGTGAAGATAATTTCGTGTTAATTATCGGAGAATCAAGATTAGATTTCGCTCCATTTTTGTTGAAAAGTAAGAAGCAGGGATCAATGAATTGAGGAGAGAATTGATGGTTAGTGTGAGTGTTCTAGGGTGCTTTAGACAGGGATAGAAATTCAAGATGGTCCTCGTGATGGTAGTAGTGCATGTGTGAGTATGAAAGTGGAGGAGGGTAGACAGGATGGCGAGCAACAGCCGCTGCTCTTTTGTTTTCTGGGACGAGAGGGTGGCTTCGATGGCTTCGAAATGAAGGAACTAGATGGCAGAGAAAGCTCTGCACGAGTGGTCTAGACAAAGCGAAGACTTCGTGCGGGATTTCCGAGTCGAAATCTACAATTCTTTCACAGCAACTCACCCATTGCTCCTTGAAAGTATTTTCCTTGTAATCCGATTAGTATCGCTTACTATTCCACCAATAGAAAATTCTTTGCATTGAACCTAGAAATGATACTTGTGTAGAAAGTTGAGAAATTGGGGAAAATTCTCGTGTCATTTGTATACTTCTGGCGGCAAGTGCGAACAGATAGATTCCTATCTCAATATATATTATAGAAAAATTCTGAATCGAGGGAGGACATTTTTCATGCAGGCGAAATGGATCGCAATTCGGGTAAATCTGCAGTAATTTAACTTCGTAGTCTGTTGGATGATGGGGTTAGGCGCCAGGATAGATATCGCGAAAATAAGTCAAACGTCTTAAAGTAAATGGTGCCGTCGAAGATTTTCTGGCTTGGGGCGAACCTCAAAGCCGGGATACAAAGCACATTGGCTGACAGCACCGACACTTTGGCCAGAAATGTTGGCTAGGATAATGAACGTGGCCGCGGACACCGTTGCCAATTTCTTATTCCACCAGTAGAGGCTTCATTAACCGAACTCATCTAAGGAAGAACTCCTCTCTTTGGTTCTGATCCTTCATTTCTTGTGGATTTACTTCCTTCGGCCTCTAATAGAAAAGCAACACTCACGTGCCAATATCTATTAAAAGATGACCAAGAAACTTGCACTAAAAGTGATGTAGAATCCGGACCCTCAATTATTCATTTGATGTTTTTAGAAGTGATTGGTTTTAGTCTGAAACGAGCGTGTCCTTTTACGTTGTTAACAATGTGTTGCAGCGGAAGGTGGGTTATGTGGTGATGTGTCAAAGCAAATGGTCATTAGTCTTTTAATGATAAAGACTGAGCAAAGAACCATATAATTGCTGAGGAGCTTTATAATGTGAGCAATACGAGTCACGTACGTACGAGGCAGGATGATAGCTCGCGGGTGTGACGACTAGTTATATACTAGGCGATACATACTAACTTTTTACAGTTGAAACGAGGCGCGTCCAAGTACAAAAACCGACGGAACGTCTGCATTGTACCCCTTTGGTATGTAACTACACATACGCATACCTATCCCCTAGGTACATCTAGACGGCATAATGAGAGCATTGTTCCGAGAAACTGCAGTCGCATTGTTGCCACACGCCTGTCCTCCTTCTCTCTTGCTCTTGTGTGTATGTGTGTTTGTGTGTGTATGCGCCTTTCTCTATAGTAGACGCTAATTCCCCAGTTGGGCTCTTGCTCATTCGAAATCATTCCTGTTGCAGAACACTAGATGTTTCTGTGTTCGGAAAGGAAACTTGAGAATAACAGGAGACTTATTGTAATCATGACTGTCCTTGTACTTTGAAAAATCTTGTAATTTTGATAAAGCAGTAGGAACTTTGGTACCTAAACAATTATTGTTCAGTGAATACAGTATCCGATTAGCTTGAGGAGTATGTGGTTTAAGTTTGAGGAAATGATTATCTTCCCAAGCAATTATCTCTCCATCTTTTATTTTAACTCAGACACGAAAAAACCTATCGAAAAACAGTGTTCTTGTCTTTCAGTAATGTTTTTTTTATGCCAAGTCAATTAAAAGCTTTGATACCTTATGCAGCGCTGGCAATCGTAAAAAGGAACAGTGAGTTCATTTTAATTAGCAGTCCTGTGAGTTTGGTTTCAATTATCGGCTATTAGTAACTTTACACACTCCTTTCCCTCCTATCTTCTTATCACTGGCCAGTGTCGATGAGTCGAGCTTTCCAATTATGACGTGTTACGCTAGCGCTGTATTTACTATTATTAGATCCTGCGCTAGACTGATGTAACGTCTGCAAAAACACATGCTGAAATCTTCAATTCACTCGCCAATAGTGTATTCTCTGTTCTCATGATTTCTTCTTTCACATATATGACTAATACCAGTTTTTCTTGCGAACAATAAATTGTGTAATAACAATCATCTTATTAAGAAATATCGCTGCGAACCAGACTATTTTTGGTCAAGGTCGTTTCAGTACTCTACAATTCAGATATTTTGCGTCGCGGGTATTATATGCTTATCTTACGAGATGATTGTATTTGTACTTTATTAATGGTGATTAGCAAGGAAATATCTTTACGACTAGGAATCACGTGAGCTTAATTGCAATAACAAAGTTAGAATTCTGCATCGTAGTTGAGATATGTAGCTTTTCCTATGTTTTATCAGATTTGTGTTTGCGTGGAAATTTAATAAGTTGAACTGGATGTAATCAATATCGTTTTATTTGCTTAAACTATTTGTTTTGATCTAACTTATGTCACTGTAGAAGATATTGTCCAATTCGATTTTTAAGTGGGTCAGCCGTAAGGGAAGAAATCATTGAACATAGGGGCGAAGAAAGTTGCTTGTTTCTAAGCGATCCTTTCATGGTTCAATAGAGTTAAGAGTTTAGTAATAGCTTCAAAGTACTTTCCTGTATGTTTTCTTTAATGAAACAATAAAAAACTTATGCAAAAATAGCTCTTAGACTATATGATGTATGCATAAGAAGTGACTTCCACTCGTATAGATGTTAATTTGGTAGACACAACTTTTTATCAATCTAATTACTGAAATTCTGTAACTCTTGTCCTGGGCTTCTCTTCGTTGGCCACATTCATGAACGTTGTTTTCTCTACACTCGAATCAAGAGTGGTGAAGTCCCATTGGGGCAGTCTGGGGTTAATAGTATGCACACCGCGTCATAGTTTCAAGTACGCAGATATCAGCAGAGTTTCGGGAAATGGCAAGCTCAGAGTTTACCAGAGTTTACCATTGATGCTGCTTATATCAGCATCTCTATTTCTCTACAAAGACTTTGTATACAGATACCTTCGAAAGACTTGGTTGCAGTATATATACAGAATAATTTGCACATATATGACTTGACTCGAAACTCTTGATTCAAAACTCTTGACTCGTAACTCTTGACTTTACTTTGGAATTGATTTTTCGTAGAAGAAGTGATCAAGCTCTTTTATAAAAATAGAGAAATATTCGTTTTTCTTGTAGTCGTTACAAGAATTTCCAGTTTCCTGAAGCAATTCATCGAATGACGAACTCGAGTTGGTTGGGAAACTGCTGAGGATTTGAAAGTTAGGAGTTGCAGTTAGCAATCGTAAGTCTTTCCAAGTTCACGTCGGAACGTACACTTCAATTATGGTTTCCTGGCTTTTCTCTCCGAATTACAATCGAATCGACCTTCTGAAGAAAGACAGGGATATCCTTCAATTTATCATCCCTGAATTGATGTAACGGGATTTTGGTCTCTCTTCTCATTCGGCGAGGGCGAAATTCGTTCACCTCCCGGAACTGCCACTTATCGAACGTCTTATCTGATGATTCACCTCATTAGCTTCCAAATTCCTATTGTTCTTTAATCATTCCTCCAATATCTTCAATATTATCTTGATTACTTTTCTTTAACGAGAAACTTGGCGAACATATATGTACTCGCATTCTGAAATATGGAATATCATATTTTATTGGCATCGTTACGTGGAGAAGTGGACAGTTTCTGATTATTTTTAAAAAACTAGTGGATATTTGATTACAAACCGGACGCTCATACTTTGAGTTGATATCGCTTACTGGATATATAAACTCTTGTCACTGAGTGGATTCGTGCACTTTTCTCTGCACAGTCCTCGGTTCGGACACACCGGGTGTCGTTAAAATTCAAGTAGTTTTCAGTATTTTAGTTTTCAGCATTTACAATATTGAAACAGAGTGGGCAGATTATTCAAGATTTAAAGAATATAGAGTATGTTAAATCTTCTTTTAGTCAAGATGAAATTTAAGAGCATGTGGTAATGATCTAAAGAGCAAATTTAGTTTCGCCAAATTTATACTCGCGATAATAAGTATTATTTGCTAAAATTAGTCCAGTTACCTCCATTTCATACAATTTATTTTGTTCAGAAAAGAAAATCCCAATAAATCTCTGGATACTTCAATTCTTTCTTTAATTCTTTTGAAATCTTTTAAAATCACTTAAAATCTTTTGAAATCCCGCGAAATGCCTTGAAATATTTTTCACTCATTCAAAATTCTTCCAAATATCTTGATAATCTTGAAAATCTTTTGAATACTTTGGAAATAACTTAAAATCTCTTATTTTATCGTGAAATGTCTTAATAATCCTTGAACTTTTTGAAATTCTTTTGTAATCCCTTAATATATCTTGAAATTTCTCAAGATCACTTTAAAACTCTTGAAATCTCTTGAAATCTATGAAAAGCCACCCTTGCCAAAATATGTTTTAAGGAGTAGATTTCAATTTTATTTAATGATGAGGGTGTGGGTAAAGGGGCGGATTAAACGAAAGAAATTGATCCGACTCGTTTAGACCACGGGGTAGACTGAGACGAGTAGACGACGCGACGGCCAACCGAGAAACCGGTCGTAACAGAGTCTCGTCGACTCGTGACCTTGAGTGCCGAGCAGTGCTGCCATGCAGTTACTACGCTGTGGTACCTCTACTTTTTCGTTTTGGGTCGCAAATTTAGGCTCCTTTCATTTCATAAAGTCTTAAAATAATTGAATTCTCGCAATTTTTCAACCAACTTTCTTGCATTTGCTGAAATTACGAAATGATGATTTACCTTTCCCTCTAACGGGGCTTTGCAAATATTAGAAGTTGATGGAAGTAGTAGATGCGAGTCCCACTCTGGAAAATTAATTTCTTTAATGAAATTATACTGAGTATAAAAAAAAAGTTATTTGATTAACTGTGGATTTATCTACTTGACAATTATAAAGGTCAGGTAGCTTTGGGAATGGTTTCTGCTTCAATTGAAATTAGGTTTGAAAATGATTACTGAAAAGTTCTCAGAATGATTATAATTACTGAACAGTTTTGAACATTCAAATGAACGAATTGTTGATTTTATATCAACGAATATTGATTGTATTTTAAACTATAAACAGTGTTAAAACATTAATTCATTTGCATAAACGTTAATTTTGTAAGGAAGAATGTGGAAGACATTATAAGTGTCTTCCATATTTTTCTGTACAAAATTAACATTAGGGAAAATTAATTAATGTTTTAACACCGTTTATGGTTTAAAATACAGTCAATTCAAAAACTCGTTGATTTGAATGTTCAGAACTTATTTTTAAACAAAATTATAATTGTTCCTTTGATTAATTATCTTTTAGCAGAATTTCAAAAGTATGATGTGAAACTGTAGGGGAATACGGACTAGTGAATTCTGCGAACGTTTATGCGGTATCTACCTTCTAAATCCTATTAAAGGATAATCCGTAACGAATATATATATATATATATATATATATATAAACATGTGTGTAAATATAAAATATACATGTACATATATGTATGGGTCGTAGTGTTGTAGAACTTACGGAAAGCTAGTGGTTTTGATCAAATGTTTCCTTCGACAAGATCCAGAGTATAATGTCTATATTGACTTCTATGGCTGCTTTGAAGCCAGTCAAGGCGAAGCTGCTGTATTTTGCATAAAAAATACCCTTTGAGTAAGATTCAGAGAGTAGAAGTCCTAACAGGCACGTTTTTCATGTAATTTTTACATCTGAATCAGCAAGATTTTGCCTAATTCACCTTTTTTCTTTTATGATTATTAAATATAATAAATTACGTTGGCTTCGGGATGCATTCTGTCCAGATGATGAATCAAAATATTTTTGTTAAATTTGTTAAAATCTTTTAAATTTTTTTCAAATTCCTTTTAAATCAATTTTAAATCCCTTTATCATTATATATCTTAAAAAAGTGGTGTCACGAAATGTCTCGAAAATCTCGCTCACATTGTTGTTGCAAACCTGATTGGCCTTTGAATGACTTGAAGTTGAAAGAAGAAAAACAAACAAATGGCGCAAACTTACACGAAAACCTTCTATATTCCTTCAAATTTCTTAAGATTTCTTAAAACTCTCAGATATCTCTTAACATTCTTAACATAACTCAGATATCATCTTAACATTTAAAACTTCTTTAAATCCTCAGTTTTACAAAATTCTATGAAATCCTTAAAAATTCTACAAAAATCTTTTAAAAATCAAATATGTATAGAAATTCTTTTGAAATCCCTCAATAAAATTACCGAATAAACTTAAAAATCCTTTAAACCTCATGTAAAATATTTTAAAACTTATAAAAATCTAACAGTTAAATCTTTGTCTCAAAATGAGACAAGTGTTTTTCTGTCTCTTGAAATCTCTTAAAATTCCTCGAAACTTAAGATTTAAAAAGATTTAAAAACAACAAGATTTAAAACCTCTTAAAAACTCTTAAAATTCGTGAAAACCTTTCAAAATTCCCAGAAACTCCTTGAAATTCTTTGAATTCTACGATAATATTTCCTATATATCCTTTAAAATTCATTAAAATTATTAGAATTCCCTTCAAATTCCAAGCAATCCTTTAAAAATGCACAAAATTTCTTGAATTTGCGTAAAATCCCTTAAAAATCATTAAAATTCCTTACAATACGTTAAAATCTCTTGAAATTTCCTTAAATTCTTAAAAACCTCTTGAACTTCAACATTGTAAAAATATCTGAAAAATTGTTATAAAATCAGAAAAATCTCTTAAAATTTCTTCAAATTATTAGAAATGACATTAAATTCAAAAAAAATTTTAAAGAATCATAAAGAAAACTTTTGAATTCGCTTAATATTCCTCGAAAATATTAGAAATTCGCTTACAATTCGTTAAAATCTCTTAAAGTTCTTAGAAATCTCTTCATCTTCCTCAAAATTACAAAAAATTTCAAATCCCTTAAAATTCGTAAACATCACTAGAAAATTATCAAAATCTACTTAAATTACTAGAAATCTTTTGAAATTTCTCTCTATAAAAGGTAGATTGTATAACAAAATTTCTCTATACAATTTCGCACAAATTATTGTTTCAAATGTACTCTAAATTTGAATCAGGGAAATTTCGTTGCTTTTTGAATGACTTGAAGTTGTAAGAAGTAAAATAAATAATCTTACGTGGTGTAAGTTCTGAACGTCCAAATGAAGGAATTTTTGAATTATTGTATATTTTAAACTGTAAACAGTGTCAAAACATTAATTCATTCAAAATAAGTGTCTTCCAAATTCTTTCATAAATAATAAATTCTCTCTGATGAGAACGTAAAAATTAATATTAATGTAAATGAATTAATTTCTTAACACTGTTTATAGTTTAAAATACAAATAATTCATAAATTCCTTCATTTGAACGTTCAGAACTTTCGGTGCATGAAATCTTTTAAATTTCTATGTACTTAAACTAAGAAAATATTTGATTTGCATATAATAGGAGAAAAGAATAGATTTTGATGGAGTGGTTATATAATACAGTAGAGGTTCTAAAACGATAATAATGGCGCAGTTTGAAGCAATTTGCAATAATGTGGTAAGCGAGCCTGAGAGTAAGAAACTCCTGTGACAAGGGCAGTGTAGAGTTTTCGCCTTCACCGATAACGCGACTCGTTGCTCTCCTGAATTGCGTTTACAATGGTTATTGTTGCGGGTGTGGCTTGTTTACACGACGGCTCGGTAATTCTAGACCTCGTGGAGAGCGACTGCGTCGAAAAGGGGAACCGAGCGAGCATATAAACTAGGTGGGCCATAATACGTGACAGAACCAAAAAAATAGGTCGTTAAATTACTTTTGAAAAGCGTTTTTCGGCATCCTCGAAACAAAAATGTAAATTATCACCTGAGTCCTTATCAGAGTACTGATCAGATGTAAAAATTCATCTAAAGATATAAAGATAATAAAGAGAATTTTATTTGCTAACATTGAGATTCGCTAAACAAATTTTTAAAATACGATTGCGAGCTTATTTATTTTTTTCTTTGATTATTTTTTCATTCTTATCGTGCAATAATGTTTTACAACATTTTATAACCGCAATATCGTAAAAGCCTTTTTTTGCTATTGGTAATCCTGAAACTCTTTTGAATTCTTTTGACATCACTGATGAAAAATGGATTTGTAGGATAGCTTCAAAATGTTATTTTGGCATGAGTTTTAATGATTAAATATTGTAAAAGCGTCACTGCTTTTAAAATTTTTTTTTTTTTTTTTGTTGCTAATATAAATACTTTATCTGAGTTTTTATACATTTCCATTACAATCTTGCGAACGAAAAATCTACATTAGGCGACCCAAGAGCGTATCGTGCCAAAGACACGCGTCGGTAAGGGAACATTATCACAGCATGCTTTCTTAAATTATGGCTTGTATAAATTAAGTTTCTCTCTCAGGATGCAATCGAGCAAACGATCAAATATATCATCAGAACCTTGAGTATTCCAGCTTGTAACGCTATACAAGTTTGCCGTCCTTGCAATAAAAAAGAGATTCTATTGTTCTCATTTTCTCATAAATATGGGCAATTGGATGTCTTTTTTCGAGTCTGAGAAATCGCGTTTCTCAGCTGAGACTCGACTAGTTCTCGAAACTGGAAACTCGCCAGAATGCATGCGTGGATCGAGATTCAGGTCATACTAGATCATTTCACAGAGTTGTCAAAATTAAAATTGCCTTCGGAATATCCGCTCTGTCCGGTCTAAAATTCTCAGTTCTGCTACTAATATATCTTTATGTACAATTCTACATTACTAATCTTTCATGTCAGTCAAGTGGAAAAATAGTTTTCTATCCCATTTATTTTTTTATCTCACTGGGTGGGCCAGATAAAAATATGAATTAGCAAACTCAGGAAACATGGGAAAAGACAGTGAATGTATATTACGTGAAGAAATTTTTGTTGTTCTTATTATAGCAAAAAAACTTCAAGTCATTCAAAAGCGAATCAAGTTTTCAATGAAAATGTTTGCGAAATTTTTGAGGTATTTTGATATACTACTTTTTTTAGAGAGAAATTTCAAGAGGTTTCTAGGAATTTCAAGGAATTTTAAATGTTGTCGGGGAATTTCGAGAAATTTCAAAGATTTCTAGAAATTTTAAGAGATTCAAAATATTTTCGTGGAATTTTAAGAAAATTCAAGAGAATTTTCTGTTTTTTAAAAGATATTGTGGACTTTTTAAGGATTTCGTGCAATTTTATAAGATTTCTAATAATTTTATCGGATTTCAAGAGATTTTTCTGATTTTTAAAAGATTTTGTAGAATTTAAAAGGATTTCGAAGGTTGTCGTAAAATTCGGAAGGATTTCAAACAATTTTTCGGTTTTAAAAGACTTTGAGAAATTTTGAACGATTTTATGGAATTTAATGATATTTCAAAAGGTTTCAATCGGACTTTTAGAGGATTTTAAATGTTGTCGTGGAATTTCGTGAAATTTCAAAGATTTCCAGAAATTTTAAGGGATTCAAAATATTGTCGTGGAATTTTATGAGATTTCTAATAATTTTATCGGATTTCAAGAGATTTTTTTTTTAATTTTTGTGAAATTTTAAAGGATTTCATGGAATTTTATGGGACCTCTAATTATTTTATCTGACTTTGAGAGATTTTTAAAGATTTTGTGAAATTTTAAAGGATTTCATAGAATTTTACGGGATTTCTAATCATTTTAACGAATTTGAAGGCACATAAAGGTTTTTTAAATTTTATCGTAGAATTGTAAGGAATTTTAAGTTAGTTTCAAGGATCTTAACGGATTTCAAAAGATTTTTCTGATTTTTAAAATATTTCATGGAATTCGATGATATTTCTAATGATATTAAGGGATTTTAAATGTTAAGATATTTGAAGCGGTTTCTAGCAATTTTTAGAGATTTTTACGATTTTTTCACATGGATTCAAGAGATTTTTATTTTAAAGAAATAAGATATTATATTAGTATATAATTATATTATATTATAATGTTTTATCTCCTGATTATATTATTCTTACAAATTTTCAGACATTTCGAAGGTTTTTGTGAAATTAGAGACTTGCAGGAAAAAAATTTGACTAGGAAAAGACTGGAAAACCAGGAAAAACCCGGGAAGTTTAAATTACCTGATCACTAGACACCCTGAAAAAACCTTTATTACCTTTTTCCATATTCTCTTGTAGCTGTAAATTTTTATAGTTTTTAAATACGAATTGAAGTAATCAAAGGATTTTGGAACCTATACTGAAGTTGTAGTAGTCTGATGAAAATAATTGTGCTAAGTCTGAAATTGGTGGAGTTGGTAGAGTATATTACACTCGAGATATAGTGTAACAAACTAGAAGCCTTTGAATATAACGTTACTAGTAAATTGTCCAGTAAGTCGAGTACATGCCGGAGTAAGTACACGGTCAATCGCTCAAATTTCTTGCTCGGAAAAGGATTAGTGATACAGAATCCGCTGTACGCAGCGTTGCTAAATAAGCCGCTAAATGTACCGAGGCTGTCGCTGCTGTGTTGGTAGTTTAACGTATTTGCATTACCCAATGTAATACCTTCAAACGCACAAGTTTGTTTTAATAGTAATAAATCATCCCTGGTATAAAATAAATAATTCTAGATTCAACTTGCAAGAACTTGTTTCATTCTATTCTCAGCTTTCTATTTTTCATTCCCATCTCGAGTATGAATTGTTAAAGGATAAAGGAATTCATATAATAATAAATAATATAAGGGAAATAATAGGAAATAATATAAAAATAAATATCACAAGTTACCGAATGCTAGATTTATTAAAACCTTTAGTCAAAAGAGCAAAAAACGGTCAAAACGTGTTATAAAATAATTACTAAGAAGTTGAACCCATAAATTCCGCGAGAAAGGTCGTTTTCTCATTTCCGTAGTGAAATTAATTAGACAGATCGAAGGAATATAACGGCAAACTGTAAGTACGAATTTTCCCGAGTACATATACATTTTTTTCTGGTAAAAAGCGCGAAACTAGTTATTAGCAACTGCACTATGGGTGAGGGTGAGGGGTCTCGTGTAATATCCTATATATGTCGGAATGAAACGGCGCGGAACGTTTTCGAGGGGGTCGAAACAGGGCGTCGACTCGCAATTTGCGTAATTGAGCCTTGAATTATTTACATTGTCGGATGCGTCATACTTCTATCGCGATAAATGACAGCAACTGTGTTTGTGGCAAAGCGAAATCTTTTTGACTGTTTGAGTCATACGCAAACCAGTAGCAATCGCAACTATCACTTTTCAGAATGACGCGCTTTTCAAACGAGTTTCTGTATTAAATCTAAAGGTCCGCATTTGTCCAATCAATGGACCGAGACTATCAATGCCAGGATATACATATGTATACAAATTGAGTGCAGGAAATCTGTCTTGCATGTACAGGTTTTCAATAAAAGCAAAATACTTTTGATTATTTACAATTTATATAGAGATATTAGATATGTAAACTGTAGCTTACTCATATAATTCGAAAAAGTTTAATTTATTTGGTGCAAAAAATATTAATTTAAGTTAATAGGATATTTTTTCTATTCTAAACTTTGATCAGATTTCAATCGGAATTCAACGTACTTTTATGACTTTTAAAATATGTATTTTGTGGGATTTAAATCAGGAATTTAAAACTTAAAGGGAATTTTATTCAGAAATTTCAAAAGCTCTTTATGATTTTTAAAAGATTTTGTAGAATTTTTTACATACAAGTATTTCAAGAAATTTTTCTGATTTTGTGAAATCTTAAAGGATTTCATGGAATTCGATAAGATATCTAATAATTTTAAGGGATTTTAAATGTGAAGGAATTTCAAGTGGTTTCTAGGAATTTTAAGACATTTTTTACTAATTTTAACGTGGATTTCAAAAGATTTATGATTTTGAAAATTTTCGTAGAATTTTAAGAGATTTCAGGATATTTTGTAAAATTTTAAAGGAATTCATGTAATTTTAAGAAATTTTAAAGAATTTTAAGGGATTCTAAATATTTTTTTTAAATTACGAGGATTTTAAGAGTTTTTAAAGAATTTAAAAACGTTTCGACGAATTCGAGCGATTTTTAGAGGTTTTGTGAAATTTTGAGGAATTTAAACCGGTTTGAAGGATTTTAAGGAATTTCAAAAGGCTTGTAAGAGTTTTATGGGGTATTAAGTAATTTTAAATGTTATTCTGGATTTCCAAGGAATTTTAAGATGTTTTAAAAGATTTCTAAGAATTGCGAGGGATTTTATGGAATTTTATGGGATTTATAATAATTTTAAATGTGAAGGAATTTCAAGAGGTTGCTAGAAATTTTTAGAGATTTAACTAATTTTAACATGGATTTAAGAGAATAATGATTTTCAAGGTTTTTATGTGCATTTTTAACGATTTTTAAGTAATTCAAGAGATTTTTAGTATAATAAAACGATTTTGTAGAATTGTATGGGATTTTAGGATATTTCGTGAAATTTTAAGTGATTTTAAAAGCTTTGGAAAAGTTTTGTGAGGTTTTAAGGAATTTTATGAGATTTTAAATTTTTCCATGGAATTTCAAAAGGTTTTTTAAGAATTTTTAGAGATTTTCATGAATTTTAACGTGGATTTCAGAAGATTTACGAGTTCGAAAATTTTTCTGGAATTTTTAAGAATTTCATGGAATATGAAGATATTTCTAATACTTTTAATGGATTTTAAAGGACATAAAATAAGGGATTTGAATTTTTATTATATAGTTTAAAATAGTTTCAAGAAGTTTCTGAAAATTTTAAGAGATTTCTACGAATTTTAAGCAATTTCACAGGTTTTCAAAGGTTTCTTACAATTTTTAAAGATTTTCACGAAGTTTAACATAGATTTTAAGAGATTAGAGAAAAAATATAATAAATTATATAATATTGAAAAAGAACGTTCGTTCTAGTATTATAGAATCACAGCATCTGTGACAACCACTGATTAATTTTGAGTTATAATTTCACTACTAAAAGACACCATTGTGTGTTATAATTACAGTCACGGGAATTGTGAGTATCTAAAATGAACTCGACATGAATGAAAGGTAGATTTGGACAAGGGATGGCTAACGACGTAGGAAATTCGATTCTATTATCGACACCGCAACACTGTGACTTGAACTACCAATTCAGTGCGAATGTTATCAAAACAAATCAAACATAACTCGATCGATAGTCTATTTCCTATTTAGATTCTCATAGTTAAACCTTTCAGAGACTGTGATTCACTTTTTCCCAAAAATAGACTCATTCTTCCGAAATTTCACACCAGACAGAAGAATAATATTTTCTAAATCTAAATTATACAAGAATTTCTCCACGCTTTACAGAACATTTAATTCCGCTTTCAAGCTCGAATTAAGCAAAAGTTTTACGACTGGTTTCCCAAATGTTATTCAATGTCAAACTTTCAACTCGACTTTAAACTATTTCTCGCAATATCTGATAAATTTTAGAAGAAGGTATAGTCACCTGACAGACAGTGAGGAGAGAGCAGGGAATGGGATTGTTAATGGAAACCCATTGTTCTCTAATCAAATCATTTGCAAGATTCGGAGGGTGAGTTGAAATGAGAGTCGGACAGAGTGACAGACGAATCCGAACGGGGTTGGTTGACTGAGGAAGGACAGGAATGTTGAGAGTAACGACAGGAAACTGGTAGTGTTCAAGCACTTCTTTTTTTTTCTTTATTACTGCCCTCTGCATCCAAGAATCTAAATGTGATTTAAGTTCTGAACGTTCAAATCAACGAATGTATACTGAAATTTTCTCTTGTCATGCGCAAGGAGCGTGGTTTATGAAGTGTTCAATTTTTGAGTTTTTCGATCCAAGCTAATGTTCAATATACGAGAGTCCACTGTAATTTTGCAACGCTTTTGTGTCTTAAGTAGTAACATAGCTATGTAGTCAGACAGTGAAAAGGTTCATCACTCCCTTCCCATTTTCCTTGACTATTTTTTGCACTGTTTCAAAAAAAAAAATATTTAGTGACTTCAGTGCTCTCTATATCAATAATAATTATTCTTTCTACGAAAATACAACAATACAACCATTTATAATTAATAATTAACAATTAATAATAATTTAATAATTAATAATAAAGAAAAAGAAGATAAATCTCTGAAATCAAGATTAATACAATACTTGCATAATATCACGCACACTTCAGATTGCACAACCCTAGCAAATAATTAATCTCATGTGTAATTAGCACTCGCTTTTTTTTTCCTACTAAGACCTTTTTAGCAGATTTTTTTCAACCACGGGACGTAGAAGCAGGCTTGAGATAAGTAGATATGTCCCGAGGTAATTGCATGCTTTCGTTCCAGAAGCGCTTCCTCTTGCCCGAAGCTCGGTCCTAACCGAAGTCCTCCCAATGGGTGGTGGTTGGTCTCCCCTTTTTATCTCCCCCCGGCCCCCCTTCCCCACTTTCCACCCGCCATGCTTTACTCGACACCATACTCGCTCTGGAATCTAGCCGTCGGCTCTGGAATACGGCACGCTAATTCACGTTAATCTAATTTGCCGCGAACCAACTAGCAATGAATACAAACAACCCACGAACACAAACAATTCCTTTTACTCTTCAAAAACTTGTTAATTATTATTATACATTTCAATCTGCTCTTGTGCAATTATTTTTGCTTTTTTCCGTCGCATTTGTTCGTAATTATAGAAATTCTTGTGTATAATAAAAAAAATATTATATAAATTACTAAGGGAGCCTTCATTAATTATGTAAGGACGATTTTCAAAATTTCTGATCCCTCCCTTATTCTCCTCTCGTAAGGATTTATAAGATTTTTTACCCTCCACCCACTCAAAACCATAGGTTTTAATGAATCAATTTTAATGAACGCTTCCTAATTAGTTTTTTTTAGGGGGGGGGAGGATAATTAAAAAAAATCGTTATATATCTTTCACTTGAAATTCATTACTATCAAATTGATCGAAACTACCCCTGTTCCATTGCTTATAAAGAAACACGAGCCTGAAGCACGAGCAATTTGTTGGTCAATGCAATAATTGGAAATTGTAATGGGTTCGTATTGCAGTGTCTCCATTACCGGTTTACATCCCTTTGATCGCTCGCTTTTCCGAGTTCCATTTTTCTTCGTTCTTCTTCATTCCTGACAAAACATCCGACTTGTGGTGCACACTTTTCCGTTTATTTATTTTTTTTTACCTCAGATACCCGATTTTCCTCGAAATAAGGAAACGGAAAGATCAGCTATTCGTGTGCCGTCGACTTTTCCGGATACTCGACCGCCCCATTGGTCGCGTAAACGGTGATTTGTCGAGAAACCTGCTACACACTTCAGTTGGCTCTGGTCAATCGGGCCACCAGTTTCCCGTTCTCTACACTTCAACCTAATGGTTTACGAATTCGATTAAGGGATCGATCCCTAATCAAATTTATCCGCCCCCGATGCACTTTCTAGATTACATCTTCAAAAAATTTTATTCTGTTGTACTGACGTTCAGACACTTTTATACAGTACTAGCAGACTGATTATTTTGTTTTTCTTTTTACAACTTGAAGGTATTCCAAAGACAATCAGATTTGAAAATATAATACATGCGAGATTTTTGAGATATTTTTATAAGATTTTTAATAATTTTAAGTGATTTCAAGAGATTTTTCTGAACTTTAAAAGATATTGTGGAATTTTTAAGAATTTGATGGACTTTTATGAGATTTCTAATAATTTAAATGTTTTAAAAGATTTCAAAGAATTGCGAGGGATTTTATGAAATTTTATAAGACTTCTAATAATTTTGAGTGATTTCATAAGATTTTTTAACAATTTTGTAGAATTTTTAAGGATTTCATGGAATTTGGCGAGATTTCTAATGATTTCTAGAGATTTTTTTAAAGATTTTCATGAATTTTAACATGGATTACAAAAGATTTATGAATTTGAAAATTTTTGTGAAATTTTAAAGATTTTTAAATTTTGTCATTAAATTATTCAGAAATATTAATAGAATTCAAGAGGTTTTAATTATTTTTAAAAGACATCGCATTTTAAGGTATTTTATTAAATTTTATGAGATTTCTAATAATTTTAAAGGATTTCAAGAGATTTTAAAAATATTTTATAGAATTTAATACTTGTCGGGGAATTTTATTGAGGAATTTCAAGACGTTTCCAGAGATTTTTTTTAGAGATTTTCATGAATTTTAAAGAGGATTTAAAAAAAAATTTATGATTTTGGAAATATTTTATGGGATTTAAAGGAATTTAAAACTTGAAGTTTTATTGAGGGATTTCAGAGGATTTTTCTGGTTTTTTTAACAGATTTTGTAGAATTTACAAAAAGATTTCAAAGGTTTTTGTAAAATTTTGAGAGTATTCAAGAGATTTTTTTACTGTTAAAAATTTTAATAAATTTTAAAAGATTTCGTGGAATTTGATGAAACTTCTAATGTTTTTAAAAGATTTTAAATGTTAAGAAACCTTAAGAGGTTTCTAGGAATTTTAAGATTTTTTAACGAATTTTAAAGAATTTCGAAGATTTTCATGAAATTTTAAGGGACAAGTTTCTCAAGATAGGAGGGTATAAATATAATACACATTATACATCATATATCATATATCTCATTAACGTTTTTCTATATCTCAAGTACTTTTTTAGAAAACTGTTTTAGAAGTTTTCAGCTACTAAATTAATGTTTCGATAGGTTCTTCGTTTTTTTGTAACCCGATGTACGAAAATGAGTATAGTGGTAAAAAAACAGGGCGGTAATTCATATGTGAATCCATAGCCAAGGCAAATATACATTATCCCTTCCTACGCGTTGTCCAACGTTATTTATATTTGATCAGCTGCCACCGTCGAGTCGGCTCAACTGGAGCAGCGATGCACAGTTTAACTCCCAGACTTAAAACTACTCGACACCTATCTTGAAACTAGCATGCTGTCATTTGTACGACTCTTGTTCTCGTTTTACGATTCGCTCCGCTGCTGATTTCCGGGAAAGCTGAGATTTCAAAGATTCACTATCTCCACCTTAATCACTAATTACAGATTAAATCCACTCATCTGCTAATTCAGTCATGGATAATAAATGCGGAATCTAAATTAGTTCACTCATTCCACATTTAGTGCAGTTAGAGTCTGGCTAGGTATCTCTTAAACTATAAAAAACTTTTAGTTATGTTTTAAATGTATAACATTATTGAAGATTCTACTTTTAAAATAAATTAATGTTTTAACACTGTTTATAGATTAAAATACAATCAATACAATAATTCTTTCATTTGAACGTTAAGAACTTAAACCACGTATTTCAACTTGATTCTGATGATTTATTAGTAATATTTTAAATGTCTAAGAGAAAACGAAAAATTCCCTAAAGTTTTTGATACCCCTTTTTTTAGTTTGAAAATGTTGAAACTTTATTTGAATTTGATAAAATGGCGAAAAGTAAAAGAATCAATGTTAGAAAATCTGCAGTTAGTTCTGAAAGTAGGTGACTAGATTTCGAAACCCTTTTTGCACGTGGCCCGAAAGCAGTAAAGTTTGGAAAAAGAAAGGTGAAATTCAGAGATTTATTGAGGACGTTATTCTCGTAGCAGCGAGAGGTCGAGGATACTTCAAGATGACGTTAGCCGCGGGCTGCTAGTACGGGTTTTTAAGTGACATTTATGAGAATGTATTAAAGCTCGCGTAATTACAATGGTTCTCGGTACCTTCGCCTTCGCCTTTGCTGTTTTCAGTTCACTCTCGGGTTCACTCTTCTGCCCAAGATTTCCTCCTTTATATTAAAGGAGGAAATATTGTTCGACAATTGTTAAATTTAAATTTTTCGACAGGTTTAAAAACAATTACAATATTTTATTACCTTCATTTATAAATAAGGCAGGGATCAGAGTCGATCCCTTTTTTACCTGATCCACTTTTTTCCCCTTCTCCTCTAAAATTACATTCGAGTGAGATTTTCGTCCCTCCTCTCTTCATCATGTTGGGAACGAAAGATTCAAACCAACGCGAAGACTGGTTGTATTTACTCAATTCATAAAAAATCAACGTTTATGCAAATGAATTAATTTTTTAACACTGTTTATAGTTTAAAATACAAATCAATACAAAATTGCGTTCATTTGAACGTCCAGAACTTTTGTTACATAAAAAATGTTCATTTTGTACTCTGATTAAAACTCCTTCTCAAATAATTAATCAAAATTCTTATTTCTGTTCCAGGTGAGTCAAACTGACTAAATGAAGAGAACTTGGGCTTTTTAAATTGTAAGTAAATACTTACATGAATTATTGAAGGGTAAAGGTGCTTAAAAACAAGTTATCTTGACCTTCATAATAAATTCGTGGTAAAGGAATTTATGATAGTTTCTTAAAGGCTATCAGACGTCAAATTGCAGAAGAGGATCAAATATTGAAGTGTGGATCGAGAAGATTAGAAAAAGACAAGGGGTGGAGTCGAAGGGGCTGGGATTGGAATAGGGATAGGGTTAGGGTTCGGTTAGGGGTTCGAGGAGCAATAAGGAATTATTGCGGTACGATCGACAAACGGCGACTACGTGGCTGCACTACGGAAAATTTTTCCTTCCTTCTATCCTTACTTGAACTCCCTCTCTCTCTCTCTCTCTCTCTTTCTTTCTTACTTTCTTTCTTCCTTTCTTTCTTTCTTTTTTCTTTGCTTGCCATCTTTCCTCTTCCCCTTCATCCTAGGTTTCTCGATCGCGTCTCGTTGCAGCGAAGACTTTCAGACTCGTCAATATGTAATGTTCGAGACTCCTCTCTCTTCTGCCCTGTGCCCACCCATTTAACCCACTCTTCCTTTGTTCCCACCCCTTTCCCATTGGTCCCTCAGACCAGTCCGGACTTGACGATTTCACCACCTTATATCTGGTTGAATGAACTCAATATGAAAAATATCGGTATTCAATGTTACGTTTATAAAAAGAATTCTATGTACATATAAGTTCTATCTTAATAAAGTAGTCCATTAAAATTTCACGAAAATCTTCGAAATTCCTTAAAATTCATTATAAAATCTTACAATTCCTAGAAACCTCTTGAAAATCCTTAAAAATTCACAAAAACCTTCAAAATCATTAATCTCTTGAAATTCTTTAAAAAAATTATAAATATCATAAAATTTAATAAAACACTTCAAAATGCAATCTCTTTTAAAAATCATTAAAATGTCTTGAATTCTCTTAATATGTTTGGAAATTACATGATAAAATTTAAAATCCCTTAAAATTTCACAAAAATTTTAAAAATCATAAATCATCTGAAATCCACGTTAAAATTCATGAAAATATCTAATAATTCCTAGAAACTTCTTGAAATCTCTAAAAATACATCTTCAAAATCATTAAAATCATAAACCTCTTGAACCCCAAGTTAAAATTTGCAAAAATCTCTAAAAATTCCTAAAAACTTCTTGGAATTTCTTAAAATTTAAAATCTCTTAAAATCCTTATAAATTTTAAAATTAAAAGATTAAAAAATCTCATCAAATTCCTTAAAATTTTACAACCTTCTAAATCCTTGTAAATTCTACAAAATCTTGAAAAAAAAAACCATCAAAATCCTCTGAAATACCTCAATAAAATTTCGTGACAAGTTTTAAATTCCATAAAACTCTTACAAACCTTTTGAAATTCCTTAAAATTTCACAAAAACCTTAGAAATCGATTAAATTCATTGAAATCTTTTTAAATTATTAGAAACCTCTTAAAATTTCAAAACATTTCGAATCTCTTTTAAAATCGCTAAGAATTCTTAAAAGTCTCTTAAAATTCCATAAATTCCTTTAAAATTTTATGAAATATCCTAAAATCCTTTAAAATTCTACGAAATCTTTTTAAAATCCTAAAACTCTTTTGAATTTCGTAAGAATCACTTAAAAATTCAAATTCGTCAAATTCCTTAAAATTTCTAGAAACCTCTAGAAATCCCTTTCTAAAAAAGTGCTTTCTCTCTAAAAATTTCTCAAAAATCTCGCATAAATTATAGTTTCAAACCTGATTGGCTTTGGAATGACTTGAAGTTGCAAAAAGAGAAGTTCTTTTAAATTATTCTAATAGGGTACTGGGAAAATCGATTGAGCGTAAATTAACGCCTGCAGGCTTTACAGACCGGTTCCCGTATCGTCCATTGTTATATTCAGTTGAATTTCCTCTCTATTTTCAAGATATTACTCCATAAAGTATCCTATGTATTTTCATTCATGTTTTTCCGTTTACAAATCGGATATATTAAATCCCTTGCAAGAATTGTCTTCAAATATGTGTAACAAATTCCTTTTCTCCGTATACACGACAGAGTTGAAGTGCATTTTAGAAGTACTGTACATATAAGTGAATTTGCGTCATCTCGTCATTCAACTTATTTCCTAGATTATAGAGAAGAGCAGGGGAAATACTCGACTTCCCTGACCGCGGTAGTTTCGTACTTTCTTTCTTCACTACCCTTTCCTTTTTTTCGTCACGAACCTCGTTTGCCATGTCCTTTCCAATGGCGATGGAAGGCAATCTGACAATCTCATCTCGCGCTGTGCCTCGTCATTCTTCAGTATCGCCGTCACGTACAAGGGCCGCGCTGCCGCTTCTTGGCTCGCGCGCTACCCGTGTGCCCGTGTCTCGATGCGATTAAAGTTACGAGTCCGTAACGATGCTTACCCTGAGGTCGTAAGTTTCTCTCGTCTCGTCTTCGTCCTCGAGAGGATGACCAAGAACGTACACACAGCAACACACATACTTGTACTGAACCTTATATAAAGTAACGAGCTTTTTGGTTTCTCCCTCGACAGAGACACGTGACCCTGTCCAGATTGGAAAACCCATCACTGCTTTTTATCAACCTTAAAATCCAACTCGAATTCCTCATCGAGACGCGAGTCCATTAGTGCTCATTACTTCCACTCGTTTGCCTCCCAATGACCCTAAAATTTTTCTCGTTAATCGAATCTGGAAAAGGATACTTCCCTTCCCTGATAAAACTTCATAAAACTTTCAATTATCGAAGAATTTTCTAGGTGACGATTCCACGGACGATTTTAATGTTGAGACGCATGAATATTTTCCAAATTTCATTTAAACCAAGTTTCATTTAGCGAATATTGATTTGTATTTTAAACTATAAAGTGTTAAAGTGAGATTTTCTCCCTCCTCTCTTCATCATGTTGGGAACGAAAGGTTCAAACCAACACGGTGTCTTCCATATTCTTCTATGAATTAATGATGATTGAATTAATGTTTTAACATTGTTATGAATGAATTATGCAGGATTGAGTAAAAATACAACCACTCTTCGTGTTGGTTTGAACCTTTCGTTCCCAACATGATGTAGAGATGAGGGAGAAAATCTCACTCAAATGTAATTAATGCTTTACCACTGTTTATAGTGTAAAATACACAATCAATACAAAAATTCGTTCATTTGAACGTTCAGAACTTAAACCACATCGAAAATCAAGTTATCCAACACTACTGCTGAATAAGAAATTGAAATCTCTTAAAATCTGGGGTAATGCCGGTTCTTTCTGTTATGTAGTTCGGCCGTAAATCTTGCGTGAAAGAATAAATGAATAATAATAGATCAAATGATAATAGAAAGATATAGACTCAACTCTAAAGGTGTCAATTTACAGTGGAGCCAAGACTATGGTCTTTTGTGCTGTCATTACTGAAATATTATCTAAGATTTATTAAAGGTCTTATATTTCAATTTTAATCAGAATGATATACATATATATACACTATAGGAACAGTTGCTATCATTATAGCTTCCCTATTTTCTTACCTTACTACAATTTCTCATGCGTATGCATTTCACAAACGCAGTGAACAAATTGAGAATAGTCTCAAGTTACATCCATTCGAAAACTATTTATATACAGAAATGTGAATGATAATTTTTATTTGGACAAGTTTTTTATATGCTTATGTACACACTCAATAAAGGTAAGAAATACTGTAAAGATTGATGTGGTTTAAGTTTTTAACGTTCAAATTAATGAATTTTTGTATTTTAAACTATAAAGGTGTGTTAAAACATTAATTTGCATGAACGTTAATATTCTTCCATAAAAAATTAACGTTTATGCAAGTGAATTAATGTTTTAACACTTATTATAGTTTAAAATACAAAAATTCGTCCATTTGCAGAAACTTTTGATACATAAGGATTGAAAGAAAGTTATGTCTCTCGAGTGGTTAGAATACAGTATTTGCATTGGTAATAAGGGATCCTTAAATTGAGCCATCTGTTGAAAAAACTTGCCTCAAGACTAAGTAATTTACTTCCTCAATTTGAAATTGAATTTATTTCAACTTTCATTTAGCATGCATACCACATCAACATAAATCAGACAAAATTATTTTCCAAACATTGTTACGACCTTATGGAATCACCTTCTGCATATAACTGAGTTCACGAACAGTGGTGGAAAATACAAAATCATTTTGGAACGAGAACTTTTGCATTGCAAGGTAAGAAGAAAGTTTCTAACGAACTTAAGGAAACTTGAGAGCTGAAGTTATAAATTTCGACTTGATACGATAACTTTTAGCTGTTCACTGAATCCTTGCGCTGATTTATTTAAAATAACTTCTATGAATGAGTTATCGCTCTCGCTGTCTTTCATCTTCTTCTACAAGGTTAAAAATAAATTCTCGATATTACTGTGAACTACATATATAAGAGCAAGTAACTAAATTCCTTTTTCCATGATGTAATCGTATTCATGAAGTGACTAAAATTGACATGTGTCTCAAAACTATTTCAATTCTCAGATTTTCGTCCCTCCTCTCTTCATCATGTTGGGAACGAAAGATTCAAACCAACACGAATAGTGGTTGTTTTTACTCAATCCTGCATAATTTATTCATAACAGCGTTAAAACATTAATTCAATCATCATTAATTCATAGAAGAATATGGAAGACACTTATAATGTCTTCCATATTCTTCCATAAAAAATTAACGTTTATGCAAATGAATTAATGTTTTAACACTGTTTATACTTTAAAATACAATCAATACAAAAATTCGTTCATTCGAATGTTGCAAACTTCTGGTACATCTTTATACATCCTTTTATTTTCATTCAACTTATCAAAGCGTTAATTCATTGCTTCCAATAATGAGAAAATGAGAAGGTGAGAACCACTAGATTCTAGTTTAATCGGACAAGGTGTAATTCTGGGTATTTATAAACGTCGTACGTGCTACGTACTTCCACTAAATTTCATTTCGCCCGAAGAGAAGATAATAAAAAAACAATCCCCATTCGTTTTTCTGTGCTACCTACCACCCGCCGATCCATTTTACTACGTTTAATTTCCTTTCGCTCGGTTAACGAGATACCTGCCTTTATCGGAAAACGGAAATTATTCGGCATTCCTATTGCGACGCTTCCCCTCGTCTCTCCGAATAGAAACGCTAATACCACGAATCAGAGGAAAATGTATTTCAAGTTCGACAATCGTTCCTAAAAAATACTAATGGAGAATTCGGATTTTCGTGATTCTCTCGTTAGTCAAATGAAATTCAATTATCTTTCAGGGAAGCAAAATTAGAATCCAGTCGTTCATTAATCTCCCGTAAAAATTCATGAAATCCCCTAAAATTAATTAAAAACATTTTTTTATCTAAAAGTTCAGGGTGATCTTCTACATATCATAAAATAAAAGAAGATTTTACGTTTACAAACGGGAAATCACCGGGGATTTGGTGGGTGAAAATTAGCAGACACCCTGATTTGATTTTAGACAACTCACTTCTCTCCCCTTGTAGATTTTCATCACGTAAAAGATGAGGAAGTATTTTTTACATTCTCATCATTCGAAAAGGTATTATTTTCTCCCAGTTTATAGCTTTTCTCAATCCGATTTTTAGATTACGATTTTAGAAAGACTTTGGAAATTTTAGAAAGATTTTAGAAATTGTATAAAAAGTAGGAAAGTCTGAAAAAAAATATTGAGAATGAAAGAACATGCAAGAAAGGAGAAGAAAGTTTACAGGAAGATAAGAAATAAGATAAAAGGAAAGTAAGGAATAAGAAAAAAGAAAAATAAGAAAAAAGAAAGATAAGAAATAAGAAAATAAGGTAGAAAAGAAAAGGTGAAAGAGATGTGAATAGAGAGATGGGAAGAGAGAAAATTTTAAAAAGAAAAAGGAATGGTCAAAGTAAAGAAAATGGAAGAACCGGAAAATTAAGTAAAGTAAAATAATTGATATTATTATTACTTGCTGCAAAAAAATAAAAAATAACAAAATATAATCCACTCTTCACTTGTACGACTTTTTAATTAATGAATAAAGTGATTAGTCTCATAAATTAAAATTAAAATGAGAAAAACTGTGGAACGAGGAAGTAAAGAAATAATAACTGAAATATTTAATTATGGAAAACAGGAAAAGGTGAAAACAGGAAAGATAAATTTGAAAATATGTAAAATAAAGTATGTAAAGCAGCAAGTAGTGGCAAAATAAACAAGTGGACCAAAACTGGTCTAGACAACTTCACAAAATATGTTGTTTAAGTTCTGAACGTTCAAATGAACGAATTTTTGTAGTAATTGTATTTTAGACTATAAATAGTGTTAAAACATTAATTAATTTGCATAAACGTTAATCTTTTATGGAAGAATATGGAAGACATTATAAGTGTCTTCCATATTCTTCTGTGAATTATTGATGATTGAATTAATGTGTTAACACTGTTATGAATTAATTATACAGGATTGAGTAAATACAACCACTCTTGGTGTTGTACCTTTTGTTCCCAAAATTATGAAAAGAGGAGGGACGAAAATCTCATTCAAATTTAATTAATTTTTTAACTCTGTGTATAGTGTAAAATACACAATCAATACAAAAATTCGTTGATTTGAACGTTCAAAACTTTTGTTCATACACGGAAAAAAATTTGGTACAGTTACTGCCCCTGTAGATACAACTGCTGCGTTTAACGTGGGATAGCTGTTGCTCTCTGTATAAGAGCAGCAACTGTCCGTTGGCGGGGCAGTTACTGCACCTTGAGGGATAGCAGTTGCGTTTTTCGAAGGAGTGCAACGCTCTCTCTGCCAAAAGACAGTAACTACTCCACAAAAAGTACAGTTGCTAACCTAAAATAGCGCAACAGTCGTCCTTTATTGTGGTGCAGCAGCAGCACTAGAGGTAGTGCAGCATCTGTACCAAATTTTTTTCCGTGTACAAAATTTTATCTGGGAATGTACTATTAATGCTTCAGTGAAACGAACAATGATGAAGTAAAATCAATATAAGGTACTCAGAAAATGGTATCAATTCGCCATTCATGAAACAAGAAGAAAGAATGCAAAGATCAATATTAATTCAAACTTGCCGACATTAAACCAACAGTCTTCCATGCTCTAGAAGTTGATATTCATGCAGCCTCCATTCAAACGTCTGAACAACGTTTAAATTATGACTTACGCCAGTCGACTCAGGTAGTTGAGGAAAACCTCGTACAGTTTTATCGCCACGTTTGATGGACATCGGTACTCGTACGGTAATGTCTTTTGCCGTCCAGGGTTACGTATAACATCTCACGTGTCTGCGATAAATCATGTTTCTGCAGCCGCGCTGGAACAAAATTGCACAACAACTCCGACCAGGTAACTTAATATCGTCCAACTCATAATGTCCAGACTTCAGCTCAAGTCGAGCCTGCCTGCGGACTAGCCATTCGGTCAGGTGCCATGCTACCACGTACGCTTAAAGTAACACCTCTCGCTCGCAAAACTTCAATCTCATTTCTCCCACACCAAACTCAGAAACTTTTTATCTTCGCTGTGGAAAAGAGGCCGGTCGTAGATCCAGGTTAACATCAACCTGCCTGGCACGCGCTCGACGTAAGTTAAGTTTGTCGCGAACGAAACTTGAATTCTGCAAAACTGCACCAGGTAAGTTTATACCGTGGGTGATGCGGTTGACGTTTCATAGTCTCAGGTCTGCAGTTTCGTCACGTGCATGTTATAAGTTCTCGTGTCTTTAAGTAAGAAGTAAGAAGCCGTCTTGCTAGAGGGAGGTTGAGGTGCTGGAGTATCCCAAGCACTATGCTGAGAAACAACTCTTGAGAATAGGAGACAAACAGGAAGAAGCTGATAACTACAGAGTAATAATGTTTTGCCTCGGCTTTTCTGTCATTGAAATTTGTCTGAAAGTCAGGGAAATGTCAGGGGATCGTCAGAGAAATTAAAAAATTGAATCTTGTGGCCACCCTGATGTCCTGTTTGAATTCGTTCCAAATTCTCTATATTAATTCTCTATGTATTCTTCAACTTGCAACCTTGTAAAATGCAACCTTTCTTGAAAATCTTTAAACTCTTCTGAATTCTTTTGAAACTGCTTCAAGCTCTTTAAAATCGTTGAAGATCTTCTTGAAAAGTTTAACGTTTAACACGTCAAACGTATAATGCTGTGAGAACTGAAGAACAGTAGGAAAATGGAAAAGTTACATGATTAATCCTAGATAAGTTTATGCCACAGGTGATGCGGTTTGCATTTCGCGGCCCGGGGTTTGCAGTTTTGTCACGTGCGCGTTATAAGTTCTCGTGTCTTTAAGTGAGAAGTAAGAAGGCGTCCTGCTGGAGGTACTTTGAGGTGCTCGAGTACACCCTAAGTACTTCCATGCTATGCTGAGACGCAACTCTCGAGAAGTAAGGAAAAAAAAGAAAAGAACAAGAATCTAAGAAAAAGAGGAAGTTGAGGAGTGAGGAGACGAAGCCGGGATGGAAAGGTGGCACCTACCTAACGCCTTACGCTGGAGTTAACTTGACAAGTAGACGGTGGTGGTAGCGACAGGGTTGGCGGCGGTCAGGCGTGGCCAGCATACGAAATCCGCGGAGTATTCTGGTCATGTAGCCTCCGAGAGCCAAGCTTCCCAACCAAGTCGCGGGCTGCGGGGGTATTAATTGGCTTACGAGGCGACACTCATTAGCACTTTGAGTGCGAGGGGTATTACCGGGAGCCTGGACCCGGACTCCTTCCAACCTTCTCTTCCCCCTTCTGTCCTCTACATATATAGTTTCCTCTACCTCTGTTAGTCTGTTGCTCAAGGCTGCTTTGTGTCACGCGCTCAGCTCGTAGATTCGCTTCCCTCTGGCTCAGTAATACGATCGGCGATCCGAGCCAGTCTGCTTGGAAGACGAGACGCTCGTTCCATCCCAATTCCCATGGCCAGCATCAGAGGAACCTTGCGAAAAACGTTTTCCAGAAAGGTTTTTCTCAATGAGAGAACTATGCGTTCTGATTTCGAGATGTCCCAGGTGTGAGTGCTGTTTCGGTTTTAGGGACGTGCTCTGCCTTCTTCATGCGGCCGATTGTAGTTTGGCGCTTATTTCCTCGCAGCGGGTAATTTAGAGAAAGATCGAGAATATGGTCCAGCAGGATGTTCCGGAAAGCCGGCGGATTCGCATATTTGCGGTTTCCCGATACGCCGGAAACTCACGGTAGATCCAATTTGATCGGAAGACCGCAGCGTCTATCCGCTCGACCTTGCGGAGGTGGAGCAGGACAATGTGCTCGCTATGCACGAAGAGGCAGCGGACTCTCTCATAATCTCTCTTTCCTTCTGTCTTTGTCTCTCTCTCTGTATCTATCTCTCTCTCTGTATCTTTCTCTGTCTCGCCAACGCGCAAGAGATCTAAGCCGAGGTAGACAATGTTGCTGGATAAGGCATTGTTCCACAGAGGTCTCGAGCTATACGAGCAACACCCGGCTATATTACCTCCGTCTGCTACCCTGGTACCCGATTCTCGTCAAGTCCCCCTTGTGCCACCTACACTCTTGCCTCATACTCCACGTGCATCGTGCATACATCTAAACCTCTCTGTTTAGCGCTCCAGTGCCTTTCTCTCTGTTCATACGGACTTAAGGGTCAGACGCGCACCGTATCGTTCTCCTATTTGTCCAAATTACATTTATTATACTAGCGCACAATGGCAAATTGTAACTTGCGAGCGCTTTTGCTTTAGGAGCGCTTTTGCTTTAGGAGTGCTTTTGGTTTAGGAGCGCCAGGGAGTCATGAATTCGCGATACCGAAAAGAGGTCGCGAAATCAGAGAATAATATAAACCTTATATAAACCTGTTGGATTGCGGAAAGTTATGCCGTCCAACCTGTTCCAGTGTCTTTGTCCAGGCCAATATTCCTCTGTTACAACAAACTCCTCGACAAGGCTTTTTTATCAAAAGGATTGGTGGTCCTATTCTCATTTCTGCTTCTGCTAAACCCGGTGTTCTATCATTATCAGTTTCTTGTTTTTGCACTGCAAATGTAACTAGCTCTCCGGATATTTCACTTTCAGAGAGAGAAATTACGAACTGTATGCTGTGCTGTATTCGAGGCTGTCTTAACTAGGCCATTGTACGTATATTCGGGGAGATTCTCTAACGGATCCCATAGGAGTAGCAGAATGAGAGAGATAGGCTTATGGAAATGCATGCTGAGTGATCTCCAGTTGATGGAGGATGTACCATCAATTACGCTTTGTGAAAGTTACAAACTTTTGTTGTCTTGTTGTTTGTGGAAGCATGACGTATTACTTTCGAGATTACTCCAAGAGTCACCAATTTTAGTCGAGTAACTCTGATGACGATATTAGTTTGAAAAGGAAATGCATTGTGAAGTGGAAGCTCTCGAGACTATAAAAGGGTTTCGTCAGCATTCGGGATTTCAATTTCATTGGAAAACAACGCCTCCATAGTAACAAGACTTTCACATCTTAGAAAGCAGGAAAAATTATCTTCTACAATTTAATACTTTGGGATTTACTGTTTTATTTGTTTACTGTTGTTGAAAGATTAAATATTATCTAAAATTAGTATAATTAGTGACAGTTTACTTTATTGAACCGATAGCGTGAATATATATTAATACCAGGAAGATTATTCGGACCTAGCATAAGCTTTAGATTAGTAGACTAATACTTCATAAACTGGGTCATCCCTTTTATGCGAAATCCCTTTCATTTAATATCCCCTTATTATCACTATATAATTCCTCTCAAATTCCATATGAAAGGAATTGTCCTAAACAAATCTTGCTTTTGTGTAAGTCATGAAATATCCTATTATCAGGTCCCAAGTTATTAAAATTTAGTTGAATGTAAGGTACCAAACAATTTTCTAAAATAATTGTCCACTAGTTCTTCAAGTTGGAATTGTAGTGGATGCTCAGAATGAATTCATAGTCGAATAGTTGGAAATTAAAATACAAAAATGAGATGTGATAAGTGGAAACTGAGCTTTAACCAGGAGTGAAAGACACGAACCTGCTTTTGACGGTCGTTTAGTTCGAAACCCGTCTGACTGTCCTGCACCATTCGGTTCTCTTCCCTTGTCTTCAAGTCGAAGTCGACAGTGTCGGTCTGTAGTCGACGGTTTTGCTCCCACTCTGACAGAAACACAAGAAGACGGACAGTAAGGTACGCTTGGATGCATGTTGGTTACCAACCTTAAAGTGGTACCTAACTGCTTGCCAAGATTGTGGTCCATGAAACTAGTTGAAGAGGGAGATGATGAAAAAGGAAAAAAATTGCAGGACAAAATTGAAAAACTGAAGAAACGAGTGTCTCTACTTTTAGAATCAACTCCAGGAAGTTTGCATTCAAGAGTTCAGATTCATTCGAGAGCTCAGATTCCAAGATGACATATGTCAATTACAAGATGAGAACATACAAAAAATTAAAAATTGATCAAGATTGTCTAATGAATTTCACATTATTGTTATTATATTCTGGAAAATGTATGATAATCCAGAGATATGGAAAGTGCAGGAAGAGAATTATCATGTATTATCTTAATCACCTTCATAATTCTTCTTACTGTTGCAATAAAGTACGACGATTAAGTGCAGAGTAAGAAACAAATTGCAGCATTAGTATACTTTGCAGCTTGGTGAAAATATATTATTTTTAAAAATAAAGAAAGAAATTCTCGCATGTGGTTTAAATTCTGAACGTTCAAATGAAAGAATTTTTGTATTGATTCTATTTTAAACTATAAACAGTGTTCAAATATTAATTACATTTGAGTGAGATTTTCGTCCCTCCTCTTTTCACCATGTTGGGAACGAAAGGTCCAAACCAACACAAATAATGTCTTCCATAAAAAATTAACGTTAATGCAAGTGAATTAATGTTTTACCACTGCTTATGGTTTAAAATACAATCAATATTCGTTGATATAAAATCAACAATCCGTTTATTTGAACAAAGTTTAGCGTATGATTTGTGAAGCTTGAAGATCAGCAACACCATTTTATTTATAAAATATAAATCTGCTGCTTGTAAAATAGACAAGCTTAATTAAAAGAAATTTTTGATAGAGATCCGATCCTTGATGGAAAAATACAAGGACGGGCAGATATTATTGCTTCTGCTTTTATACGTCGACATGTTTGCCGAATCGATCGCAATTGAATATATGCATCAGAAAGTGTACGTGTGCTTGTTCACTTTGCTCAGTGAAGGAATCGCTTTCCTCGGAATTGAACCAGGGTGGATCAAAATTCCATGCCCATCTACAATATGCTCTTTCTTTTTTTTTCTCTCCCTTCGACGTGTCTCGCGAGCTATCGCGGTGCAGCGTGTACTTTGGTAAGTCGGCATGAATGAAAAAAGGAATATTGAGCGAAATCTCATTTTGCCTCAAAAGAAATCCCGCCATCGGGTCGAGTTGCACGACCACGAGCGAATAAAAGCGATTTCGTGAACGATGAATTTCGCAAATGTCTCGAAAAAAAAAAACGTCGAACAAAGACCCACAGTGCCTTTCAGGGTCTCTCCGGTACCGACGGTCTCTTTTGAATCTGAGCTCCACGCCATCCCCCGAACACAGAGAGATGATAAAGGGGGAGGAAAGGGCTAGGCGGAAGAGGAAGAGGGTGAGGCAGGAGAAAAGTGGGTTAAATATGCAGGGTGTTTGCTGAGTCTCCAGTCGACTTCATCGGTCTAATTGCGGTAATGCTCACAGCCTTGGGCAGTTTGACTCTTCTATACCTGAGTAAAGTCACCTAACTTCTCAACTAGGAAAAGTGTAATCACTCGCTCGTAAATGATGGGCAATCCTGAAACTCACATGAGTTTCATTTTCTTCTCGATTTTCTTTCTGATTCATGCATGTGGTTTAAGTTCTGAACGATTAAATGGGCGACCATAAAACATTAACGTTAATGCAAATAAATTAATGTTTTAACACTGTTATGAATGAATTATGCAGGATTGAGTAAATACAATAACTCTTTGTGTTGGTTTGAACCTTTCGTTCCCAACATGATGAAGAGATGAGGGACGAAAATCTCACGCAAATGTAATTAATGTTTTAACACTATTTATAGTTTAAAATACAATCAATAGACTGTTCAGTCATAAGAAATTTAGAAAATTGAAAATATTGCGATGTTAACAAGTTCTAAATATTGCAAGGCATTTTAGAGGTGAAAATCCACTTTGGTGATCGCTTACTCTTGAAAATTTGGTCCTCACGCGACAAGTATTTCACTAGAGTTGAGAAAATGTCTTAGTCTGCGGTTGAGTCGTCGGTGACAGCGTTATTCCAATGCTTATCGGAAAACCCGATCGGGAAAGACGTCGGAGAAATCGGTGGGCTAGGGCATAGAGAGTACATTCGGAATAAAAGACAATTTTGAATGAAACTTTTCCGCACTGCCTTTCTTCCATCTTCCCAACCAACATCAGCTTCCTCCTCCTTATCGCATCGTGCGCCACTTTTCGAGCTGTTGACATATTCTCAGGCTCTTCATACGAGTCTACGTGCTCAAAGAAGTCCCTTTAGATAACCGTTTCTATTTTTCTTAAAAAGACCATCGAGAGCCCAGGTAGTCGATCGTGTCAAAAACTTCCGGATGGAGATAGTGATTGCTCTTAAATAAAAGTGCACTTCCAATATTTATCAAAAGTTCTGAACGTTCAAATCAACGAATTTTTGTATTGATTGTATTTTAAACTATAAACAGTGTTAAAACATTAATTACACTTAAGTGAGATTTTCGTCCCTCCTCTCTTCATTCATCATTTTGGGAACGAAAGGTTCAAACCAACATAAAGAGTGGTTTTATTTACTCAATCCTCCATAATTCATTCATAACAGTGTTAAAACATTAATTCAATTGCATAAACGTTAATTTTTTAACACTGTTTATAGTTTAAAATACAATCACTACAAAAATTCGTTCACTTGAACGTTCATAACTTAAACCACATCACTTCCATAAAAAAATCTTGATGTGACTGGATACAATTATTTTTGTTTGTGGTCTTTTAAATAAATTATATTCTTATATCAGATTGAGAGTACAAAATGCCATAGTTTACTTCTTCCCTTTTTTTTTTTTGCCTCTTCACGATCCTGTGAGTTATGGAGTCGCGAAAAATCCTAGAAAATTAGAAAACGGCGTCGGATTTTGCGGATTTTCAACGTATTTTCTAAATCTCTGCTTATAGAGACTCTGCAGGTCTTGTGGAAAATTTATTATTCTTCGTCGTCAAATTGTCTGGCTCTAAAAATCGAGAGTGAACAAGCGTTTAGAATGATAAATGATGAATTGGATTTTATAAAATGTGCAAAAAGGCACGATAAATTCTATTTTAAAGGTTTTTCAATATTTATTTGAGCAGAATACTTTAATGTTTAGGAAATTTATTATCATTAATGGAGTGATCTCGTTCGGAAAATTGAATGCTATTATTGAAATGCAATTAAGCGTGGATGAATTCGTATTGAAATTGAAATCTGTATTATTCATATTGATTAATGGAATACCAGTTATTGCGGGTATTGGAATAGATTATATTACTTTAGTTCTTGTACAGGCAAAGATCTAATTTACTTGAATGTTGATTTAAGAGAATCAAAGGAGAGATTCAGCCTTATTGCGGTCTAGAAACTTCAGCTATTCATTAACGCCTCGTTGGAAAGGTTTTGGCTCCAATCAGCGAACACACTCCTCAGGAATTCCTTAAAATTAATTCGATACCAGCGGTTCGTAACTGCTTCTGCTACATTACAGAGACTGTTGAGTTTCTGCCAGTTTCTCCAAGTGGTTTCAAACTTGACCCTTCTAATTTCTTACCACGGCAAACGAGATTTAATCTGTGCGAAACTTAAACAACTAATTTCACTTCAAACCAACGATTTGACGATCATATTTGAAATCACAGAGCTTAATTCCCATTTCTGAAACTTTCTGCCAGAAATTGAAGACATTTTATTCCAATATTGGTACTTTACTCGCAATTAGCCGCCTGCTAAGTACCCTACGTTTTTTTATACTTTTTTAAATAAACTTTTTATTTTCTAGTCAAACTCTTGTTTACTTTAGTTAAGGAAGTTCAAGTAGAATTAATCATTGTATGTAAAAATTTGCATTTAAATACCGCATTTCGAGATTTAAAAATGTAAATTCAGAAACATAGGAGCTTCAATGTGGACAGAATTAATCTATCGTACTTTATTATTCTTAATTATTTAATTTATTTTCTTTTGTGTCAAAGTTCGAAATTTTTTACAATTTGAATCGCAAAGGAAAAATTGCAAATTTAAGTGGTGCTCGAGATTTTAACTTAATGAATGATGCATGATGCTTTCCGACACATTTCGAACGTACCTTCACTGGTGCTTCGTGGTAAATCAAATTGCTGTGTCCATTATTGTGATGGAAATTCGGTTTTACTCTGCTTACAGATCGTTAGAAGCTCGGTTTGTATTAATTGATGCGGACTCCTACCTTTAATTACCGAGAGTGACAAAGTGTGTAATGTGCATAACTGGATGCCCCTACTGATACAGCAATATTGAATTTTCACTCTGAACTCACACTTGCTGTATGATATATTCACCTGTGTGTCAATTTAGTATCATGATCACACTTAAATACATTCGTGAAACCACAGTGGGTGATACGCGTTTATATAATAAAGACATAAACCAACTTTAAATAAAAAAAGAAACCAAGAATTTTTTTATTTTATTGAAAAATCAACGTTTTTCTGCTTTATTTTCTTTTTATTCTATTAACACGCGATTGTACTTTGTTTACTTCTTATAACTTCGTCATTCAAAAGTTTTTTAAAAGTCTAAAGAATTTTAAGGGATTTTAAATGTTTTCATGGAACTTCGAGGAATTTTAAGAAAACTAAAGAGATTTTTAATGATTTTTAAAAGATTTTGTGTAATTTTTAAAGATTTCATGGAATTTATTGATATTTTTAATATATTTTAAAGGATATAAAGAATTATAATCATAGAATTTTAAAGAATTTTAAGAAGTTTATGTTAATTTTAAGAGATTTTCTCAAACTTTAAGAGATTTAGAAAGATTTCTGCAATTTTAAGAGATTTTAAGTCCTGTCTTGGAATTTCGAGAATTTTCAAAATTTTAAAATTTCGAAACTTTATTTTTTCTGAGAATTTTAAGGGACTTTAAATGTCATGGAATTTCCAAGAATTTTAGAAGAATTAAGAGATGTTAATGACTTTTAAAAGACTTTATTGGCCTTTTTAAGGATTTCGAGAAAGTTTTCTGATTTTTAAAAGGTTTTATGCAATTTTTAAGAATTTTATGGAATCTGACGAGATTTCTAATACTTTTAATGGATTTTTAAAGGATTAAAGGATTTTTAAATGTTATCGTAGAATGTTAAAGAATTTGAACAAGTTTCTGGGTATTTTAAGAGGTTTTCGCGAATTTGAACTGATTTTAAGAGATTTGTATGACTTTTAAAATATTTTACGGGATTTAAAAGATTTAAAAATTTTTCAGGGTATTTTATTGAGGGATTTAAACATTTTTTCATGTTTTTTCAAAAATCACAAAAAGGCCAAATTCAAAAAGACTGGAAAAGACCGGACACCCTGATTGTATTTTAAATTATAATCAGTGTTAAAACATTAATTCATTTGTATAAACGTTAACTAATTAATGTTAACACTTTTTATAGTTTAAAATACAATCAATACGAAAATTCGTCCATTTGAACGTTCAGAACTGAAACCACATAAATTTCACAGATAGAAGTGCTAAATTTTTCCCCTTCAGTGTCAACGATACTCAATGAAGAGTAAAACGTCACATTCAGTAATTAAGTGTAAATTTTGAGAAAATTAAGTTTGAAACATTTTTCATTTTATTCGAGTTCTTTGTTTGTTTTAGTCTCATTCAAACTTTTAATTGGACGAGGACGAATTTTTTGCAATTGAAAACTGGCATCAAATATTCAGCTGTGTCAGGATAATTGTAGAAAGTGGACAGATATAGTTGGAGGGTAGTTGAAAGTTCAAGTGATACATAGTTTAGTAGAATTGAGTTTGAGTCTGTGAAGCGAGATGAAACAAGTATGAATTATATTCAAATAATTTTGGTATCTACAGTTTATAAAAGAGTTATTAAACATTTAATACATGCTAGGGATATTATTCGTGCATAATTTTAAGGAATTTCAATATATTTTAGGAAATTTAAAGGGAATTCACGATATTTATTGGTATTTTAAGGAATTTGATAGGATTTAACTATTTATAAAATTGCAGATTATTCTGTTTTTTAATTTTTAATTTATTTAATTATTTTTTTTGAGCCAGGCTAAGTTAATTAATGATAGAAACCCAATTTCCAAACGAAATAAATGAAAAAAAGCATGATTTTGGCGAAGAAACTTTTATACCAATTATTATATGTAATAATAATAACTTTTCGATTGAGTTCCAAAGTGAAATTTATGTTGAGCTAAAAAAAAGGATTCTGATTGGCTGATTTCAGTTGGATTCGTTCCGCGATCAGGTTCGTTTCTTTGGTGGGGGGGGGGGGTGTCAGCCTGACAAAAGAATAAAAGAGACAGGTTCGTGGAGAATGCGTGGGAGGTAGAAGGAAAGGTACGAAAATAAGTAGAAAAAGTATCATACAACCGGGCAAATGAGAACTGGTCTCGTGGACCTTAGTGAAATCGCTTTGGTTCCCCTTCCTTTGCTCTTTTCTTTGTGGACTCATTGCCTGCCACCCTCTCACTTCTTCCTTTCTTATCCTCGTTTTGACTACGTTCGAACATTATATCGTACTTTAAACCGATTTGCAAAACAGTTTATTCCTATTTGTGACCTGGTAAAAATCGTTCTTCTTCATTAAGCATATATATATATATATATATATATAT
>UCOK01015631.1:0-32302 GCA_900474325.1 Synergus umbraculus | reverse complement strand
TACTAGTATCCACCAAACTCTAGACTCATTTAACAGTTGGACTCGTATATAAATTAAATAGTTTCGAAAGAAAAATTGTCGGTGAGTAAGTTTAGTCGATATCATTCAACCCCTTTTATTCTACCCCGTCATTAGATTTTTTGCATCTAAATGTGAGTCGCTGAGCTTAATTGCTTATCGTGGACAGGAAAAACTTTGTCAAAGTAATAATTTCTTTCAATTTTTTAATTCGAGGTACGCAAACGTTCTAAAGTGGAAAAAAATTTCTTCTAAGAACTAAATTGTTTAAAACACGTGTCATTATAGAGTTGTAGCTAAGCCTTCGCAGTAAAAATAACTCAATATTGAATAAAATCAATACTATTCGGAACGGAGAGTAAATTTAACCCCAATTTGTCACTTGAAAGCTCCCACTATGCTTCTTGGGAATGGTACACGATGTTGGTACCACGGTACACCACAGGAAGGACATTATTAATGTCAGAACGTCAGAGAAGTCGCATATTCCGTAGTTGCATGCTGCCGCGACACAATATATAATTCCGCGTTCGCCAATAATTATTATGGCTTCCAAGTTTCCTGTCGCACAATGGCTCTCCTCGCTACTGGTTGTTCGGAAACTTCTTATACTCGTGCACCAGACGTTCCACTTCGGTAATAAAGTGACATTATCCGGCATGCGATTCTGCGATAAACTTTTGAAATTTATTCCCCAGACTGCAGATCAGCCCTAAGTTATCCCTTTTAGATTTTAAGTTTCCTCAAATTTATCTAATGAAGGGAATCGCACAAATTTCATTCTCTCAAAAGCTATATAAAATATTATTCTTTCCAATGAACTTTATTAGTATTATTATTTTTATGGTTATTATTATTATTATCGTTAGCATAATCAATCGAGTTTTTCGAGTTATAAGAAACAAAATAATTCTTAATGCCTTCCACTGGCTTCTCTTTTTATTCACGATATTCTGTCTACTATTGAATCAATAACATTTCTCCTTTTGAATAAAAGCTTATTCATATTGTCAATAATAAGTAATAATAATAGTAATAACAATAATAATAATAATGAATACAAATTTCGAATTGAAAAATTGCATTGGATTCCCATGGTGCAAGTTTGCGGAACTTCTCTGTTTGTCGGGACATGTAAAGAACCGAAAGGGAGACTGCAGGCAAGGCCGAATTGAAGGAAATTCGTTGCAGCGAATTAAGATCGTTTGAATCTGAAATCTTGAAATGCATCGGTCGCGAATGAACCGAATGAACGACGAAAGTGAAGAACGGTAGCCATGGACCGCTGGGGCTACCCGCAGAGCCTGCTACTTACTGGCAGCTCCCCGAAGAAAAGACAAAGGCAAGCTTCTCTTTCATGATGCCGACATTAAGGTACCTACTACTATAACCTACCTACCATACGTCCTCGGGACAATACAGTTCGCATGCGGGTCCAACGGATCTCACGTCGCTTCTGTGCTTATGCAACTCACACAATCTACAAACTGGCCTTCCTCTGCGGCAATGCCGTCCAATTTCTTCTGTCGACGAGACTCTCTCACACGCCAAGAGTCTAGGTCCAGATCTTCCATCTGTGCATGCTCAAATACTGCATACGGGCCTACTGCTTCTTCTGATGTTTCTGATGCACCAGTAAAACAGCATCTCGTTCTCCTAGAGACCAAGATTGCTCTCCCTAGATAAAGAGAAAAGAAGTTCCGCGAATCACCGAAGAATCGAGGATAGAAGGTACAACTTGAGGTGCGTAATGCGGGCCACCAAATTTAATAACTGGATCAATGAGATTGAAGGAGGCCGACAAAAATTGATATCCTCTAATGTCTAAGTTCCATATTTTCAAGATTTGGTATTGAGTCAAAAATGTCAAACATTTTAGGCTCGAATAAAGTCTTTGAGGTGCTGAACATTCTTTTTCATGACAGAAAAAACATGGACTGAAGGTGTTTACAGCTGAAATCAGTTTTTAGGTTGAATTTCAGTCTTAAGTCAGTTTTTAGTCTTGTTTTTAGACTAAGAAGTCTTGTTTTTAGATTTCTTAGTCTTAAAACTGCAATTCAGCCTAAAAACTGATTTCAGCTGTAAACACTTTCAGTCCTTGTTTTTTCTGTGATAATATTTAATATTATTGTTAACCCTTTTCTACATCCAGAGCAGTTTGAAGCCTCTAAAATCTCTCGTATCTAATTTTCCCCATAAAACCTCTATTTTCAATTTCGCTCGGCGAAAGTAGAAATCCCCGACTTGGGTGCGGCATTGTCTTACACCGACGCTTTTCCGGTCCCACCAAGACTTTCCTTTTCTCCTTTGTCGATCTTTTCTCGCTTAGGACTACACAATGTAAAAAGTCCGAATCGATAATGGAATACAGTCGGGGCAGTAAGGCCGTCGGCAAGTCCCGGATGGACTCGAGGAAGATAAGGGACCCCCCAAAGCCTCGCCAGGCGCCGGCGGTTCGCATCGAGTCCTCAACTTCTCTCTGGGGTGGTCCGCGGGGTTCTTCGCGGCCCCTCGCCTCTCTGCGGTTTTCCTTTTATATGCTCCGTCGCTCTCTTATTCTTGTCTACTCTCTCTTTTCCTCTCTCTCGGGCCCGTGCGAATTCGCCTTTTCGATTCTTCCCCACTCCTTTTCTCTCGATCGTGCCAGAGTGCCGATCGCGACCTCGCGGGGCCTGTCGATCGCACCGAGAGGCCTGATCGGCCCTCTTCGGCTCCCTTCGACCTCCTTCGGTGTCTGCCGATCTTCTGAGAAGGGTTCTTGATTCCTCGCAACGATGACTTACATAATTCCGTGTCGGGATCGGTCTCTCTCCCGATTCCTGGATTTACTCTAGATCCAGTTGATATATACAAACCCCAGCGCCATATCAATTCCACGGACTTGATTTCTGCATTCTGCACCGATGAATACGAACCGGATCGTAGATGAGGGGGTTTTCTGTTTTGCGAATTTGAAGACAAATGGAAATTCCTATTACCCATTTTTACCGACGTCTGAACGTTTTGAGGGTTTGTGTCCGTACGAATTTAGAAGCTTTAAGTGTTGGTAACATCAGGAAAAATTCCGGGAAATAAACGGAAATCAAATTTAAGAGGTATCTTAAATCTTTTTTTTTTAATTGTGATCTTAATCCTTCCCGGATAGTATTTATAACCGAGAAAAGCCGGAAATTTATGAATCAAATATTAGTAAACACACTGAGAGAAAAATACTCGGAAATCAATAAATATACTTTTGAATCAATAAATCTCTTCCAAAAGCAGATATTTTATTGATTCAAATGAATTTTTAATGAAAGAAGAATTAATCATTTCCATACAATTGTGATATTATACATTTTAAAGTATATACATTTGAATCAATAAAATATCTGCTTTTGGAAGAGATTTATTGATTCAAAAGTATATCTATTGATTTCCGAGTATTTTTTTCTCAGTGCACCCTCTTTAAAGCAATTTTGCTCTTCTAGTAGTTAATGTCTAATTGAAGAGTACTAAATATATTTGTAGGAAGTGAAGCAAGTTCCAAGGTCGACCAGTTTCTCAATTCTGTGCATTCCGCTCGTGCCAAATGGTAAAATGGCGCTGCGTATTTCAATCGGCATAGTTTAAATACTTCTCCGTGAACCATTAAGGAAGGTCGCTTATAAGTATTTATCAGGGCAATGGCAGCGTGTTAGATCTTATCCTGGCCGTGTTAACTAGGTTCACGTTCGTGTCCCGAACCTCCGAAGGCGAAAACGGCAACACGAATCGACCTCGACTCGAGGACCTGATCCTTAAACTTATTTCGAGCAATCTTCACCAAAATCTTCCATCGCGTTAACAAACTGCTGACAGTTCAAAACACTGGTTTGCCTCGATTAAACATTTCATAAGTCAGGCAGATGTGAAAGGTATCAACACTTTCTTCAGCAAACAACTTTTTTTTTTTGAGATATTCATCAATATCAACTGAAAGTTTTCGTGCAGAAATCTCGAAAGTTCATTTAATACAGACCACCCAACACGAAGGGTGTCAGATTCCTCGAAATCATGAGATCAACAATCAGAGGTAATCTCCCTTGCAGTGACTGGAATTGGATAATGACTTATCATGCAATCAGGATAATTCGAAACCTCGACTTAATCAAGCTAAAACGCGAGCGTCGCTGGGAAAGAAAAGAGGCGGCCTAAGGGAAAGTACGTTTTCGTGGCACCTGCTGATAAATCTACGCACGCACGAGGTTACAAACGGCGCGATCATAGTTAGTTCAGGGAGACTCTTGTGCATACGAATAAAAGCGAGAAAGAGTGATGCAAGAGAGGGGCAAAGAGAGATGACTGTGAGAGGGAGAAAGAGGCCGGCATCTTTGATCTTACATACACATTACACATATTGTGCATAGAGGTACGACTCACACTCGCCTATTTTCCATGGGAGCATTGGAAGGACTCTATCTTTACATTCACATGTCGCACACTCTCACCATCACATATTATATTGCTGCAAACACATATCTTGCGTGCAATTATTTTTTGGTGGTTGGAGTACATCACATATGCTTATGTTATTCTGCACGCATATTATGTTACACTTTGGCATATTATTCTACAAATAGAGGCACTTCAGTAGGCACACAAGCAAATCTTGATGACATGTGCGATAATTATATATTTTATATAATTATGTGTGATTGTGCATGTGTCATTCATTTTTAGACATTATTTCCTTCAGTTACGCATTTTGATAAATACCATCATCATTATCATGATATGACTGATTTTCTTCTTATTCCTATATACTATTCTGAGCGACATAAGTGGATTTAAAATAAGACTATGTGTTGTTAATTTTTTTTCCACGCACCAGGCAATTAATTGAACACTTGAACATGAAACCAGAAAGGCTTTTAGACATATAAATTCATATGGTATGGGTATGCGCGGGTGAGAATGCACCTACAATGGTGGCAATGCGCATTAGCAAATGGTCCTGTGTGCACATTGTGCACTATAAAGTGTACCTAGAAGTGCTTCGCAGAATGCAATGGAAGTCTGCAATTAATTTATATATGTAAGTAGAAAAGTAGAATCTATGGTACGCGTTTTGCATATACTCGGGGGCGTTGATTAGAAGCAGGAGGTCGTTTCATCAGTCAACTTACACTGTTTATAAATTGATTGAAAGTCGTTTCCTCAAAATGAAACTGAAGTCCGTTTATGACTAACTTTGATTTTGCGGGGATCTTAGAGCGGTAGGTGGATGAATCTTTTTCTGACTTTTCTAGACATTAAATGGAACCATTAAAAACAATAAAATTTTAGGTCTTGAATTTAGGGGATCAATAAAGATTTTTTCAGTGCGTAGGGGTTGATTTTGGGAGAGATCCTATAGAGGAGTAAAAGAATGAAATTTTTTCTGAGTTCTTTAGACATTAAATACAACCATTTAAAGCAATAAAAATTAAAATTAGGTCTCGTTACAAAAAAAAAAACAATTTTCGTTGTAAATGTTACGAACTTTATAGTTTCATTCCCACAAACACGTTTCGCTTCGCTTCACGCGAAAATGTATCGGTATGATGAAAAGCGGTCGTCAGAACAGGTGAGAAAATCTCAGATGTAAAAAAAGTTTTGAGCGGAAGTCTCGATGTAGGATCCCGGCAGTTAGGCAAGTACGGAGAATAAAAAGTCTTTAGATATAAATATAATGTGCCCACAGCAGAAAGAATTCTTGCTCTGCGTTTGTGTCAGTATTTTTCAAGAGGAGGAGCGCCTGTGCAAGAGAGGAAGTGAATACTAATTAATGACTCTTAATTTTCTTAATTACCCTCACGAATGCGCTGATCGCCCGCAAGCGCGTTGCGCATCCGTATTTACGAAGCCTCTGATTTCTGCGGGTCCCTTGTGATTCCTTCATTCCAATTAATTCACTGATTCGATGTTCTTTCAGTCACATGTCTCAAATTGCACTTCATTATTCCCCCAAAGAATACCTCAGTAATTGGCCTTCAGAAAATTAATTCCTGCCAAAAATTGAAGGTTTTTGACTATAAAATTGCTAAATAATGTTTTTTGATTAATTAGTTTTATGAAGTTTAGTAGGTTGTAATAATAAAAAAGGAGAGTTGTTAATTAGTGGCTCTTAATTCGTAATTTAATCAAGGGTTTTTTAATTCATAGGACTTCTTCGAGAAGGGTGGTGCCATCTTCACGATTCTTTGCTAAACTCCTCGACACGGAACTTTAGTTTCGATGCGAACCTTATTTGGCAGATTTCTGTAGGAATTCTTTTAAATTTTCTCATTTCTGCTTTAAATGTGAAATATTGCGATTAATGGGAAATTAGATATTGAAAGGAATCGATTATTAAAAAACTTTAATAATCTGTTAACTGGAAAATTAAGCCTTTAAATTGATTAATCTCAATTTCAAAAGAGTTTACAAAAAGAACAACTTCCGACGGACAGATTGAATAATTTGAATTTGGAGAATTGTAAATTTAAAGTATCTAAAATTGAATAATTTACAATAACCGAAAACCCTGATTATTTCGATCTTAGATGCACCCACAAAAAAAGGTCGGTAAGATAGGGATCGGGTATAATTTAAAATTAAAACACTTCTGAATCTTATAATCCACATTCAGAATATAACTTTCGAAATTCGCTAATCTTTGTCTATTTCTTGAACCTAGAATTCGTTGTAAAAACGTTCGCAAAAAAATGTAACCCTTTCTTAAAATTTAAAGAGCTCAGCTCTTTAGAGATGACTATATATATTACTTGATGTTACAGACATATCTATATTTGATACGCGACATAAGATTGGAGAAGAAAAAAAGGCATTAAATTTGCAACGCAGCTCCATCGAAAAGTCCTTTCGTCTTCTCGACGGGTTATAAAAATTGTGGATACTCCTCCTTTTCTTTTGCGATTGTTTTCTTCCTTCCCGAGTACTTTGTGCAGCAATAAAGTATTCTTTTTGGCGAATGATAGAACCGAAAGCCAATTTCGATTGGTTTTATTAGATGTCTTTCGAATCTCTCGCCGGCGCTTTCCTCTTTAAGGTCCACAGTTTTCTTTGTAGAGTAAAGAATTCCACGTGAGCGAAACGCACACCGTTCTCTTTTCACAAAATGTATCCATTGCTCCACTTCCATTGCAGCCGACTTTGAAGTCTAAACTCAAAAGTACACTTAGAAAATAATATGCTAAAACCTAACAACGACAAATTTTGTTTTATCTAAATAATATTGCATGTTTGATAAAATAAGAAAATACATTTCTTCCGGAAACGCACAATTTATCATTGGTGGCGAAGAAAAGTGGTTAAAACAGTTTTTAACATTGTTTACATTATTACAACTTTAAACTTCAAATAAGAGGATATAGATATTTCCGGTGTCTATTTACCCAACAGTGGTGGATCAGAGAAAGTTTAACGGGACCAAAGTTCAACAATTTTCCGAACTTCTAGAAAAGTCCTTGAACTTTTTTGCAGAAATAACTCGGGAAAAAGTGAGAAAGTAGAAGATTTCTTCCAACTTTTCCCAAAGGAACTTCCTTCGAATATTCACAAAGCTTTTACTGAAAATATACAGGAGCAACAAAATAGGAAACCAAATGTTGAATCATTTAATTTGAAAAAAAAAATATATTAAAAAGGCCAAGTCTCGGGATTTGCAAGAGATTTTAAAAGTGTTTGTAAAAAATATCGTGAAGGGATGTGGAGAGCGTATAAATTGTGCGGGAGAAATGAAATAAATAGGAGACGAAAGCTGGCAAACCTAAAAATAATTGCCATGCTGGGAATGGCAAACTAAGAGGAGGGTAAAAATGAAAAATAAAAAATGAAAAGAAAGATACCCTCCTACATCGCAGCAGAGGCTGTACCGACATGGCAAACGCGAAACACGATGGCGCGCATTGTGCCATGAAGGCATTGTTTTCTACGCCGGGAATCCAGGAATCCGGGACTTGGAACTCGGAACCCGACGGGTTGTTCATTTCGCCTTTACTTCCTTTCGTACTCATTCGCTTCCAGGCGCATTTTTAATTTCCATTGTTGCAACAAGAGATGCGGCATACTCGCCCACGTCGAGTGACTTTCTTGTCGCGTATGTTTTGCACGTCAAGGCCGCCAATTCTTATGCTGACGCACAGTGGCAAAATGCGATATTTTCGTGAAAGAATTGCCTTTTAAAATGCAAAATTTTGATATCAAGAGGAAAGAAGCACTTTTATAGGCTTCGCAGCACAAATATTCTTAAAATAGGGGAAATTTCGTGATTTTTTCAATTAGAGGGTGAATTGTCTTGAAAGTAGAGAAAAGAGGGTAATAGGTGAAAAAGTAAAAAGCCTGTTTTTATCAAAGAAAATAATTTTCTAAAATATTTCCGTTATTTAAAGCTTATACCAATTTTTTTTAAACATATAGTATTTTGTATTTGGAGTTTGCAGATGAATATTCTGTAACAATATGCGTGTACACGTCTATTCGTAGAAAGTGTGCGTGCACATATTTGCACATGCGAAGCCCCTCCGCCTCGTTCTAATTAACCGATTCTCATTACGTAGTCGCGCTGTCGCGTTGCGAGCTTGCATTTAATGAGACCACCGCGGGCTTCCGTCTGGTATCCACTGTTACAAGTATCTGTCCGTGATAATGTGCAGTACTATTTTCTCTCCACATGTCGTAATATTTTTCTTTCTAAAAATTATCTTGTAGCCTTCCACAAGAAATTAATTACAATCTGAAAAGATTTCCAGTTTGCGGATCTTCATATTTCCGATATTCATTTGACCGAATAACAATTTACCCTAATTTCTATTTCTCCGAATTTCCATTCTACTCTCTAAATTTGAATCAGTAACATTTAACTGACTATCAGTCAAATTCCACTGATTTGCAGTGACTCTTTTCTCACGATTTTAATCAGTGCAAAATCTACTGGAAATCAGTGACTTTAGACTGATTCTCAGTGAACTTTCACTGATTAAAATCGTGAGAAAAGAGTCACTGAAAATCAGTGCAATTTGACTGATTCAGTTTTAGAGAGAAATGTCCACTGTTTTTTTTATTTTTTGCCCTAGTTTTTATTCTTCCGAATAGCCATTTATCATGATTTTATTTTACCTTCGAAAAAAACTACTCAAACGGCGGACGTCTATGAAAGCTCAGTGCTTGTTAATTCCTATGCCGTATAGTACAGTGTACTATACTCTACTATACCATAAAATCAAGCAATACGCAGTAGCGGACAATTTTTCCGCGATTTCTATCTCAGTTCTCAAACTCGAACACAAGATATGGCGCGATTGGCGAGTCGCTTGATTTTATTGGCCCTTTATCAGTAGATTCATCGGTCGCTCTTGCTGTTTCTTCGCTATCCATCAAATGTCAATCTTCGACCGATCTCTGATGGGCCCCTGGCTCAGGATTGGCACGTAAATCCTGCAGGATCGACTTCAAACTGAAACCCATGCCGATGCAAGTTTTCTCTCGTTGGCGTTTGAACATTCGACTTCGACTCGTTTGTCAGGCTACATAGCCACCGAGTACACACTATGCACATGTACATTGTCCTTCTACCGACGCTATCCTCGATTCCTATTGGACGAAAGCGTCACAGAACCCCGCCCACAAGCGGGTTTCTATAGAATCACCTATACAAATGTCAGGATGTCTCGTAGAGAAGAGTGGGTTTGTATATCTATAGGAATATGCATATGTTGGTATGTATATTTATCTGTGAGTGTATGTGGATGTCGAATTAGTGAAGGGAGGAGAGATACTTGTACACACTTGGAAATCCCCTCGCAGCATCCCTTTGCCCTCATCCCTCATTTCCTCCAACCCCGATCCTCTCAGTGCCTTCATGGCTCTTATGGAGCTCTGTTTTTAACGAAGAAACGAGCGAGGGAGTGAGAATGCGAAAGTGCTTGCAATCCTGCATGAGTTCGCATGAGGTACACAAGAAAGCCGGAGAGAATGAAAAAGTAGAGGGAGATGGGAGAGTCGAGAGGAAACAAGGTTTCACCCTCTTCTGGAACTATCCGGAGAGACGTCAAAGGCACTTGCGATTAGCGAGGGGTTTGACACTTCTCTTGATGATGCAACTGATGAAGATGGTGGAAGATGAACCAAGTTTACCAACAGGGATTGAGTTGCAGAGAGAACCTTTGCTTAATCCGAAAAGGAGAAATAATTTTAAAAAGAGAAATATTTCAGTAATTCTGTAGAGAGAAAAGAGGGACCAGAAAAAAATAGATTTGCCAAGAGTTATTCAGGGAAAATTCGAATAGTTTTGACAACCCTTGACGAATGGTTCACTGAGAAACTCTGTGTTAGAAAAATTACTAATATTTTACTATTTAAATAGGAAAAATTACTACTTAAATAGTAAAAATTACTATTGAAATAGTAAAATGTCTCAATTTTGGGATTTTGCCCCTACTTGCTATATCGATATTAGTAATTTTTCTAACATAGAGTTTCTCAGTGTTCAGATTGCAAATGAAGATTAGTTTGGATCAAGAATTCGCACTGGTTCGCATTTATTCGGATAGAATTCCTATCCTATATTTCTGATAATTCTTGTTTGTATTCAAACTTGATTCGTCTCCCACAGTAGGATTGAAATATTTGTGAGACAGGCAAATCTCGAAACTGATGAGTTTTTCAAGTGGCAACTTCGTCTCAGTCAAGCTACTTATTGTTTTCAAAACACACGGGAGAAGTTGATGCTACTTTGCTTTCTAGACTCTCTAGTTATACGTTCTCATTACGTTACCTCTTTGAGAAAAGCGATGCTTTTTTCCGATACACTACTTGCATTAGCTTAAAAGTTGAAATGTTAAATTATTATGTAGTGATGTACTCTTTTCTTATTATTTTCTCATTATGAATGCAAAATATGATCATTAAAAAATGATATTAATCATTTTTTATAAGGAATCTTATTTTCCAGAATATCCATAGTCCTTATGATTGTAAAAAGCGATAAAACCCCACAAATAGAATTCCGAGAATATTCCAGCATAGAAAATCCTGCATTGTCAAGCAGAATGAAGTCTTCAATACCACTCTAAATGAGAGGATTCGATTAAAAGCAGAGTCTCGAAATCTCCTGATAAAACAGCCCGGTGAAGAGACGCCCTAAAGCTGTGTGAGCTAGCTATATTTATAGAGACCTTCGACTAGAAATTCATGGAGATTCAAAGATCGAAACCCTTCAGAGATTCAGCAGAATACTAGCAGCGTTTCCTCCTCCCTTTCCTTTTCACCCGCTCAGTTCTCTTCTCTTTCTATCCTTCATGGATTTGAAAATGAAAAGCCCAGGGCACAAAGAACAAAAGAGAGCGAACTCGGGGCGCTCTCTTCTCATAAAGGCACAAAAGTACATCTCCTGCTCGAGAAGACCCCACGATCTATTTGGTAAACAGGCTAACGGATGGGCCAATGAAACTACGCACCGATAGATGGACAGAAATACGTACAGAAATATAGACAGACAGACTTATAGAAATACAGAGACAGACAGACAGAGAGACCGATCGACCGGTGAACAGACAATGCTGCTCATCGCTCGATGGACAAAGCAGCTATTGCGTAAACACTCCAAGACCTGCCGACAATAGAAGAAAATATAATGCAGCGAATCTCACTACTTCTAGATTACCCGGATAACCACGGAACTTCTCTGTTTCCGATGTAGTCTTGTAGTCTTCTTACTATTGTCATCGATCCGCGATGCTTCGGGCGAGATAGAATTCAGAGGATGCGAAAGGAAAGAGAAAATGTTTCGACTTTGATTGTCGGTGTACCTATTTCGATTTCTCTATTTGTAGGTGCCTTATATTCTTATATATAGTCTTGTATCTTTTGGAGTGCGTGTTTCCCGTATGGGTAAAGTTGCACCCGAGGCGATGCTTTGTGGGCAACAGAAGAGAATAAGATGTTGTGGTTTTCGAATCCCGGGTTAAGAAAGAAATATAAGAAAGCTCGAAAGGAAACTCAATGCTGTCCTCGTGTCGTGAAAGAAACATTCGGAAATGGCCCAGAGGAAAGGTTCGAGTTCTGAAAATTGCGAGGATTCTTTCCTGGGTGAATAAAAGAATTCTATAGCTAATCGAAAAGAGAAACATCTAGACAGAGGGGTTGATCATGTATTGAACTCTGGTGTATAATACTCTCGATAATACTTGTTCTTGCAATCTTTTAAAATCTTTTGAAATTGAAATCCTGTGTGCATTCAAATTTTAAGTGATAAACCTCTCATTCTATAAAAAAAAGTGATGCGAGAATATCTTATTTGATGAGTTTCGAACGAACATTTACAACACATCAAATATTTAAAATTGAAAATTGATCAATTCTAATTGTTGAGAAACTTGAAATTCATCTTTCCATCTTTTGTCTATACTCTCTCTAAAACTGAATCAGTCAAATTCCACTGATTTTCAGTGACTCTTTTCTCACGATTTTAATCAGTGAAAGTTCACTGAGAATCAATCAAAAGTCACTGAAATTTTCAGTCATCTTCACTAAACTACTAAAAATTTCAGTGTCTTTTCACTGATTTCCAGTAGATTTTCACTGATTAAAATCGTGAGAAAAGAGTCACTGCAAATCAGTGGAATTTGACTGGTAATCAGTTAAATTTCACTGATTCAAGTTTAGAGAGCTGATATATAATCAAACAAATTCTAATGTTTTTTTTCTTCTTCAACAAATCAGCAAAATATCCTCCTGAATAATAAATCTGCAATATCAATTTCTCCATCTCCGAGTGTTGAAAATCGTTTTACTTATAGTATCTCGTTGCAGCCTCTGAAACAGATCTAAAACTTCCCCTGAGAGTTTTTGAGAGATCTGATTTCCCACAGCGAGAGTCGACTGGGATCTCTTGGGATGAGATACTGAATTCAGTCATCCCTCGGGAAAGCGTAAAACTAATAAAAAGTACCATCACTCTACTTCTAATCAAATCAACTTAGACCAAAATTTTAATTCTTTCAGTGAGAAAGAAATAAAATTTGTTTAAATTCTTTCAATTATATATGAGAGATACATATATGTATAATATATAAATGCAATAAATCCGGATTTGATGAGATTTGATAAGGGAAAGGTGATGTTGAATTTAAACGCCAATCCTCATTCAAAGACAGGAAATGTTTTTACCCCAAGAACGCCCTCCCTCGATTTATCGATTTCCGGTGCTCGTAATATACATTGCACAAAGAGAACCGCGTCTTTCAACAATGTAAGATGCAAAGAGCGATTCGTGATAAGGCTTTGTGATGGCGGAAGTACTCCTCGCTCTTCTCGTTGTTAGAACGCGTTGGAAAGAGAAACGACGTTCAGGCGCCATTAGAGTGGCCATATTTACCACCCCATAGGAATAGTCAATGCCGTTTAGGACAGTAGGGGGTCTCCCATGTTGCCCGTACTCGCTCAAGCAACATAAGTGGCGTACAGTCGCTCTCAAAACTTCAATTCCTACTGTATATATCCACCCCTTTTAAGGGCATGCCATGTAGTAATTATCATAAAAGCCAATTTAGTTTCGCCCACTTGATTTCTTCGTTTCGTACGGAGAAATTAAGAATAAATTGTATGTATTTTTTGGGAGTGAAATGAGTTTCAAAAGATTTTAGGGTATTTCTAAAGATTCTTAGGGATTCCAATAAGTCCAGAGATTTAATATGGTATTTCATGGAGTAAAATATTGCGAGGGATTAAAAATAAATTTCAGATTTAGGACACTCAGAAAAATATTTTATGCAACAAAATATGTTTTGTTAGCTGAAGTAAATTTCTGTTAGTTCAACCAAACGATTTGTTAGTTCAACAAAACGTTTTCTTGACCCAACAATAATTTGGTTGAGCCAACAAAAAAATTTTTTTGTCCGAACCAAACCTTTTTCTCGGTGGATATTTGCAAAAATGTATACACTGAGAAAAAAATACTAAGAAATCAATAAATATACTTTTGAATCAATAAATCTCTTACAAAAGCAGATATTTTATTGATTCAAATGTATATACTTTTAAAATGTATAATATCACTATTGCATGGAAATCATTAATTCTTGTTTCATTTAAAATTCATTTGAATCAATAAAATATCTGCTTTTGGAAGAGGTTTATTCATTCAAAAGTATATTTATTGATTTCCGATTATGTTTTTCTCAGTGTAGGGATCAAATACGGGATTTCAGTAAAATTAAAAAGATTTTCTATTATTTTTAATATCAACGGATTGTATAAAAATCTAACGATCTTGAGACATTAAAATTAAATTTCATATTTTGTTCTGGGCATATAATAAGGAGTATGAAAACATGTTAAGCAATATCCGAGAAAAATCGAATCGCGCGCATGTGTTTTTTCTAGTGAATATAGTAATTTTTCCAGAGTTGAGGTAGATGAAGATACAGTAAAAATAACCCCTTTCGCCACTTGTAATCTTATATTCCATTATTCTTTCTCTACTTGATGACCCCCCCTCACAATAGCCTCTTCTAGTTATTTTAACGACCTCATCGTCACATTTTCTTAAAATCCTTTGATATTTTCCTGAATAGACTGGTGTTTGCAGTGAGTCATAACTATTGCAATGATGGAGCCCCGCTCTCTTCTTCACTTGCTTTCCCCTTTTTTAGTTTGCATTCCTCCAGTCAAAAAATGGAGCTCGTTAGTAGTAACTTGTTAGACGAGCCACTCCGCGAAACTAGAGAAGAGAAGGCCTTAGCCCCACGGTGCAGCCGGGCGAGATATTCGTTCTTCGCTTTTTGGCCCTCCAGAGCTCCTGCGAGGCTTTAGAGTTTAAAAGAAAAGAAAAAGTAGAAAAAAGGAGGGAAAAGGAGGGAAATGTATAGTTTGAGAAGAAACACTGAAGTGGCTCCCTGAACGTACGTGCGAACCAAGAGTCAAACCTTTGTTTCTCCTTCTTACCATCCACCTCGTCTTTCTTCTTCTTGTTTGCTCTTCTGCTACCCTCGAATCTTCAACCCTGTGTTTCTTCTTTGCACGATTGCACAGTACTGCTGACCCATCGCATAATTAATCGGACCTCTGCTTTGTCAAATTTGAAGAAAAAAAAAACTTAAATTTTAGGAAAAGAGAATAATAAAATTAGTCTATTTTATTTGAGTTCTCTCGATTTGTTTCTTACACTCAGAAAAAAGTTTGTTTGATTCAAAGAAATTTTTTTTTAATTAAAGAAAATTTCTTTGAATCAAACAAATTTTATTTAATTCAAACAAATTTTTTCTTTGACCCTATATCAATGATACGTTTATTTGATTCCAACGAACTTTTTTCTGAGTGTACGTCACACTTCGATTCCTTTTTAATTCACGTTGACTTCTTTTTATTTCTATTAAGGCCATGTAAGACTTACCCGATCCCTACCTTACCGACATTTTTTTGTCTGCAACGCTACGTCTACATTTATTGAGATATCAAATTGAAAATTTCTGAAATTGAAGCTAAAACACTAAGGTACGTTTAACTGGTCTTAAATATTGACATTTGTAAAAATAAAATTTTTTGAAAAATTATTTTTTTATTTTTACAAAAATTTAAGACCAGATAAACATACCTTAGCATATTTTCTTTAATTTTAGAATTTTTCAATTTGATATCTCAATAAATGTAGACGTAGCGTTGCAGACAAAAAAATGTCGATAAGGTAGGGATCGGGTAAGTCTTACATGGCCTTAAGTTCGTTCGAATATTTTGGAATTCATCCAAATTATTTTTAATTATACATATAACCATACATTTTCAAACATTCTTTTTATTCCTTTTCAATTCTCAATAAATTATCTTCTTGGTATCAGAGAGAGAAAAAAATCCCGTCCAGAGGAAGGTATAATTTTCTACGTAACTCTTATGAATATATAATAATATTAGTCTGAAAATAAGACTGGACAGTCTGGGATTGAACAGTTGTGGATGAAAATTAAATGAGGGGCAATGAAAGGGACTTTCGAAGTGGTTTTGCGATTGACGCATGTGTCTCGGAAGGTAGGAAGGTCTTTGCAAAAGGGTCATCCTATATACCCTCTCCGATTGCTTGAATACGTGTAAATGGTTAGGGTACATGTAAGGGATCTGATAGGTTTCATAGAGCGCCGCAGGGTTGCGATTGGTCAAGCACTGAATGCAGGCTCACATACGGCTCGTTGCATTGCTAATTTCCGGATTTGAGCTTACCTAATCCATCTCGATTTATGGATATGGCGGTCAGGCGGCCATTATCATGCACCATACTCTCAAGTAAATTAAAGCACTAACCCTTCACGTTATTACGAATCGAGAACGGTGTTGGATAGTGAATATTGACATAACGGATAGAGATAATCGCTTCCAGGAGTATAACAATCATATTAAACGAGGAATATCATATATAATCAACTGCTGTGGTTACATATATTGATCCATGTTGAATCCACCTTCGAAAATGAATAAGGAGTCGAATTACGTGTCCTTCTTTGAAAATAATTTAAGCACTCTACCAGCTGAGCTACGCGAACACTAAATTTGATTATACTTGATCTTAGAGATCGTTTAAAAATTTTCGAAGACTGTCTTCTGTGCAAAATGAAGAATAACAGAATTCTGTTATTCTTCCCCAAAATTTTGGGGAACTGTTCGGGCCCAAATTAGACCGTCTAATTGCTAATATGGTGCTGATTAGACGGGCTAATGTGGTGCTATTTAGAACTGTAACGTTTTTATACTGCTTAGGACCAGACTCGACCAGCTAATTGGGTGCTAAAGTGGGCTACTAATTGAATGCTATTAAGTAGATATAATCATAAAATGAATTTTTGTTTAACAAATTAAATTAAATTTTTAAAGTAGCTTAAAACATAAAACAATGTATTTTTTTAAAAAAGAGTCGAAATATGGTGATACTTTGACGCTCTATCCACACAATAAAATTTTTGGGGCTATAAGAGTATTAAAGTAGGAGCTGAGTTAAATAAAAATTTAAAAAATGTTTAAAAAACAATAGCCCGCAACATTTGTTTTAACACTTAGAAAATTTTTTGATTGTGGAAGTCTAAATAGCACCAGTACGGGAACCCCATTAGACCGTCTAGACTAGACGGACTAGATTCGGCCCCAATTGGACTTAAGTCTGCCCCAAAATTTTTCCATACGGGAACATGAGAAAGTAAATATAATTTTTTTTTTTTTTTTTTTTTTGATATTTTCTTTTTAAGTTTTCATGTTTGGAACTTCATCACTGGAGAATATAAGCATATGGGATATTATCAGGTTAAGTGGTTCTTGAATATGTTCGCTATTATGTTGGATGTGATGAAGTGTTTGTTATTGTCCTCTCGAAGGATGTGTCCCTTCAATAAAAACATAACCGCCTTCGATGAAAAAGAGTGAGTCACTATAATTTTTCTTCCAAGTCCTCGAGTCTGGAAAGAAGCAAAGAAAGCGGCTGATAATAAATGTCCTATGATGATCATTATTATTGCGAGACGGCCTTCAGCACACGAGGTGTGCTGAAAGCGGCTAGACGGTTGAAACCGGAGAAGCCGCCCAAACGCTTGCCCATTCGCCGCTCGCATACAATTCGAGTTTCAAAAGACCAACTGTCATTGTGTCGTCTGACTTTTTCCTCAAATAACAACATTTATTTCGACCAGACCCTTCAAAAATTCGGAAAATTCTTAAAAGCGGAGGATTATTATTATTATTTTTGTTGTTGTCGTTGTTATTATCGTTGTTATTGTTTTTGTTGATATGTTAGTAATATTATTATTTTGGTAGTCCTTTTATCTATACAATATTCCCACTAATTCCACACTCTCTATACTTCGGTAAACTCTGTAAATTTCGAGTGCATCTCGCAGTGATACTTTTATCACGATTTCAATTAGTGAAAAGTTACTGAAATTTGCAGTAAATGTTACTAAAACTAATGAAATATAATGAAAGAGTCACTGAGAATCAGTACAATTCAATTTTAGAGCGCTTCTTCTAAAAGCAAGATACGAACTTTAAATAATAGGACTTTTATATACAAGTTGTCAAGAGATTTACTAAGATTTCACTAAAATTTCTAATCTAAAGTAATTTAGATAAATTAAAACGAGAGTTTATCAAGTTTAAGATGTGGAATAAGAATTTATAAGGGTTTATTAATTTACAGTTGGTAAATTGTAAAGCTTTTTTTTTTTAGAAACTTCATCTTTTCTTTAATATCTTTATAAACTCTTGTTAAACTTTGAAAACACCTCAAAAATGTCAAAATTCTAAAGGATTTAGGGCCGATTCCACCAAAATCGGCCCTTAAATATCATAATTAAAAATTAAACTCACCATAAATCCAAATAAATCACTTTTTCTTTTAAAAGCTTGGAAATTCTATGAAATCCTCTAAAAATGTAATAAAATATTTTCAAACTCATTTGAATCCCTTAAATTTTATATAATTTTTTTAAGATCTTGAAATTCTTTGAAATCCCAAAAATCTTTTTTTAATCTCTCGAAATGGTCAGAAATCTCCGTTCAGGTGGTAGAGTGCTGAAAATAAAAAAAATGCTCAGTTTAATATTCAATAGATAAAATATTTTGATATTTAGTCGTGTGAATAGAATTTACGGGAAACAAAGTGAAATACTGCTGTTTGGTTGGAAATTGAATAGAATGCTCAAAGCGAAAGATTAAACTCGTGAGAGTTTTTAACAATTCGCCCGCGGTCTGTTTGTACACCTGAGGTTGCTGCGCATCGAAATATCGACAGCACAATTCCTTGGCAATGCCCAATCGAGGGTCGGTAGGGGTTAAAATGTATCAAATTCACCAAGTGAGGAAAACTAAATTCAGAGAATAAATTGCAGTCCATTCAATCTTCTGTTAATTTCACGTCCATTCATTCATCAACTCGAAAAGTAGAAAACTGAATAAAGTCAATCGATCGATTTATCGATATATTATATTTACCAATGTATTTGTTCGTTAAGCCTTTTTTATAACTACAAAAGTCTGTATCATTTTTATTCCCGCGTATATGCATTGCACTTTTTAATTAAAGATAAATTGGTGCTAACCTTTGTTTGGTGCTGCATATTGTTTTATACATTATTTCGAGTTTTATATACTTTTATTATAGTTTATAGAATTTTTATTTCATCAAAAATCGTTTAATGGAAAATTCCTTTAAAAATTCCATGAAATCTCTTGAAATAATTTAAAATTGCAGAAAATCCAAAGTAATCTCTTAAATCAAAATATTCCTTTAATTTCACAAAAATGATATGAAAAGTTTTGAAAAATATTAAAATTCCTAAACAATTATAAGAATACATACACTGTTAAAAATGTTTGCAAAATTAATATACTTTTAATATACATGTTGTAAAGTCATTTGCATATACCGTAAATTAAATATATGTCCATATGTTTTAGAATTAATATAAAACCATATTAAAATTAATATAAGGGTATATTAATATTAATATAATATATATTAGTGTTAATAGAAAGTATATTAATTTTAATATGGCTGTATATTAATTCTAAAACATAATGGTATATGCAAATGACTTTACTCACAGTATATTAAATTTTAATCAATTTTTTAAACAGTGTAGGAAAAACGCTGACTTTTTATCAGAACTTGTTTTTATTACATCATAATTTAAGTCCCTCTTCAGACTTATCGCTAGATTTAAGCCTATCTTTAATTTTAAAACAAGACCGTTCATTTTGTATGGTCTTGTTTTAAAGCTAAAAATGTACTTAAATAAAAGTCTAGTAAAAACAAGCTTTAACAGAATAACTAAATAAAAAGCTCATAATAATGAAAACCATATGTGAAATCAAATTCTCCCTTGAATTTTATTCCATGTGAAAAATGATGGTGTTATTCACGCCCGGAATTTTATTAGTGGCGCGTTTCGCATATATACATGTAATTATATATACATATGTGCAACAACCCCGCAGAAATGAAATATTTTAGATGTATCCGAAATGGCGAATGGTGCGGGGCGGAAGGTAACCATCGCAACGGACTTACTTTCGCCACGACATGCTTGAAAAAAAAGGAATGATTTGGTAAATTCAGTTGGCTTTCCCCTACGGGGTGTCGGTGCGTCTGTCCACCATATTGATCGCGGAGGCGTAGGCACCCTCTCTACCTATATCTGTTGTGGAACGGCTTTGGGGGTGGTTTCGAGCCCCCTTTTCCCCTTTCCATAGCACCGCACAGCCTCTCTACCCCGTCGCCGCTCCTTCCCACCTCGTACCACCTCTGCTGGAGATCGGAAACTGGTGGAATCGGGGGTTGCGCGGGTTTAGGGGGTTTGAAGATGAGGGATTCGGGTGGCGTTGGAGCCGACACTCGCGGGTGCCGCCGTTTCCATGGCTACCACCACCCTCGCTGTGAACAAGCCCTCCACGTCATATTGGCATAGTATATTCCCCACACCATAAAGCCAAATAACCTACCGGGTGATCCACCTCGGATAACCTCGAATGGACCACTGCGCCTCCGTTTCATGCTTCACGATAAGATTCACTCACAATTATATACCAGAAAGGCACTCGAGCCTGAAATTATTCATGTCAACGATAAAGAAAGAGTTTTCATTGCCGGGAAATGACCAGGGATTTTATTCATCGTGGAAAAACTGTGAAATGACGGTACCGGGGATTTTATCAGTAACCGGGATTTTTTTCTCGTTTGTGCCAAAAGGTTTCAACAGTAATTCATTTTTACAAACTCCCTTGATGTTTATTTTGGTGTGAAAAGGAAATTGTTCAAAATTGGAATCTAGACGGTCCCCTTTTTTCTTCTTAAATTAAAAAAAATTCTTAAACAACCTAATAAGTATAAGTAATAAATATCGAGATTAAATATTTATGGGTCACTTATTATTAAATTATTTAAAGTAGAACACGTTGGGTAAATCCAGCTGCCCCATGTGATTTACTTATTAACGAATATCTGCCGAATAAATAATCTGTCGAACTGTTCAGTTATTTATTTAAATGACCTTTTTTTCGTATGAATTTTAACACGGAAAATAATAGGAAAGAGAATTTCTTTAGAGAAGAATTTTAAAGCATCAATACCAGAATTGTTATTTTCAATCAAATTGGTTAATTTCTGCAAATATTTATCAGAATCACCACTCTATATTTTCACAATAATAAAAACAGAAACAAATACAATTTTAGTCATTGATTAAAAACCTGTCGTGTGTCACTTCACTCATGCACGTGACTGGTGGTAGGATATTGATACTTGATTTTTATATTCGAGTAGTGATACTCATAAAGGGTCCTTGATAACCGTTCTTTATATATTTATATTAATAATATTATGGCACATATTATTAATTTATAAAATGAACACACTTTTAAAATACTATATTTAATAAAACGGTTCTAATTTAATTTAATGTACCAACTTTCGAATTAATTATTTTCAATATTAATTCATTTTGATCTTTGAAAAAATTTCCCAAGAACCACGTACTTTATGGTCTTCAGACAGTCTTTCTTATATATTCAGCCTCAACATTCATTAAATCTTTCTAATAAATTCAAATATTTTCACTGAGAAAAATGTTTGGTGCGGACAACAAAACTTTTTGTTGCTACAGAAGCAACAAAAATTGTTTGGTTGTAACAACCAAATCTTGGTTCTTTCAACAAACTTTTTGTTGAACCAAGAAAATTCATTTGAACCAACAAAATCTCAGTCAGTCGCAGTTTTGGTTGAATTAACAAAACTTTGGCTGGTTCTATAGCAACAAAATTTTTTGTTTTCCGCACCAAACATTCTTCTCAGTGTTGATATAAAAACTTCCGAAGAAAGAAAATTCTTTAATCGTAGAAAATAATACAAGAAATCTTTTCCTTCCCATGACACGTAATTTTTCCTGGAAAGGAAAGAATAAATAACAAGAAAAACATTGCCGCCCTTGATACATTGTGTTCGAAACATTTCTCATTACATGAAAAGTTTTCGTTCTAAGCTAAGGACACGATGAGGAAGGATGATCCCCGTTAGTAGAAACGTCGAGAGTATTTTCTCGCAGTTTTTTTTTTCGTACCTTCATAGATATGAGGTAAAGCAGAGTCTGGCACGATGTAGCTGGGGTGGCCGGGAGTGGCTGGTTGGTGAAGCGAGGCTCATTTTGCTGGCAGTAGATGGCTCGAGCCCTCGGGGGTGGTGTACGGGTTGGGGTTGGGGGTTGGGGGTTGGCGTAGGGAGCAGGAACGGGAACGTAAAACGCCTGGCTGGCGACATTATTAGACGCCCCCGGAGAGAGAGCTTGCTATAGTGAAACTGGGTGCGTTGGGGGTGCCCCCAGGGTTGGGGCGCAAGCTGAGTAATGAGAAGAAAAGATGGAAAGCCCGATAGAAGCACAGACGGCGACAAATTTCTCCGCCTCTCGTCGTGCAAGCTCTCTAAAAAGACAGTTTTCGCGATGGCTTTTTCCCAATCTTTTTTCTCTCGTTTGTTTTCTTCAGTGAATAGGAGCAGATATCGAATACTCGCCTTCAGAAACTTAGACAATAGAACACTTTTAGCAAAAATAATTTATTGCCCTGAAAAAGAATTAAATAAATTATTTTATACCTTAAATTTCACGAATATGTATGAAAATAATTCTTTGTCAACCTCCTTTTTTGAACCCTTTTACCTTTTCCTTTTTACCAACCCCTTTTCCAAATACTTTTTCTTACCTCTTTTTCAAACCCCTTTTTTCCAACCCATTTTTATCTAAGCCACTTTCTCTACTCCCTTTTTATACCAGACTCTTTCAACGAAATTTTGCAACATCTTTTTTATCAAAACCTTTTTTTTAAATGCCTTTTTAATTTCTTTTTGATAAAATCTTTTTTCCGTTCTTCACCTCCTTTCCCTAAACTCTTTTTAACAAACTTTCTCAAATATCCAATTCAAAAAAATTTATTTCTTCAAACTACACGGAGAAAAAAATTCAGATATTAAAAAATTTAATATCTAGATATTCATCCAAAATATCTAGATATTAATCCTAAATATTCATACTAAATGTAAAAAAAAAAATTATCCATAATATCTAAAATATTGAGGCTAAATATCAATTTTTCTCTGTGTATTGATGGTTTAATTTATTTCTTGGAAAATTAACACTTTTTTGAAAGTTGATGTTAATTTTTACTACTTCGAGGTGGAAAAAAGGTTGGAAAGGGTGTTGAAAAGAGGAAAAAAAGAGATTTGGTAAAAAGAAGTTGAAAAAGTCATTTGGAAATGAGATTTCGTGAAATGGGGTTGGAAAAGTTGGTTAAAAAAGGGGAGGGTAAAATGGATCTAAAAAAGAAGCTTTCATTTTGAAGTTTGAAACCACAATGAAACTACGTAACAGACTAACAGGTGATTATTTCATAAATAGGGGAATTTTTCATAGAGACTGTACCTAGTTTCCATTTAGGAGTGTTCGAGAGCTTAATAACTCGTGGTGCGAACGCTCTGAATCCTGAATATCAAAGTTGAAAACTTTCCTTAAGTGCCTAAAGCTGTTTCTGCGAAACAATGTGATTTTTTTTCGAAACGCTTGAAGTTTATACTGAAAAGGTAGTAGGTTCTGCTAGAATAATTACATCGCATTATATTGTTCCCTTTTGTTATAAAGTCAAACTAATATTTTAGGACACAAAAAAAATTGTTTTTCCCCACACAAATTTCATTGAAAAAGAGAAACATTTTCTTTTGTTCCAATGTAGCTTAATTAACAACATAACAAAAATATAGACATTTTCCACGTATTCTTTTTTTTATCGAAAATGATTTGACCTTCTTGAAATTTAATTTCAAATAAGGCGTACATTTTCTATAAAAATCTCCAGACTCTTGAATATTTTGTTTACTTTTACCTTACAATTCAACATTGTTTCCAGTTTTCCAAAGTATGGAACAATACCTACTTGTAAATCTAGTCATTTAATTCAAGGACGAATAAGGAACACGTGGCTAATTTCGTAACAACCTAAATTTCAAGAAGCTCTTTCGAAACGTCAGCATTTTGCATTAGCGTCTACTTGTTCTTAATGACGACCACGTCACTTACTCGCTTCGAATGTACCCATTATTGCGCTTAGAAGCCGGGGAAAGGCTGCTCAAAAGACAAAAGCGTACCTGAAACTTATCGTGGCTTATGCTGAAATTAAACGCTGTCGTTTATCCGGAGCTTTTATTTGATTCGAGATGCGACAGTCGAGATAGGGTGCGGACTTCGTCGAGGGAGCGAAAATACATGAATTGAAAGGAACCAAGAGAGGGACGAGAAGTTGATGTATGCCATCATGGGAAATGAAAATCAGAGACCCTCGAGAGTTAAAATTAAAATGTCTGTCACATACAGTTCGGGTCTCATACAGGGGCGGTTTTAGTCTTCGAGTGCATAGAAAATGTCCACGAAGCTCTTCACTAAGTGGACATCTTTTTATTTGTCAAATTCCCTGCTTTAAAAATACCTTAAAATCTCTTTATTTGATCATCTCATTTTCATTTTTTAAGTTTACATCATTTGTAAGCCGAAATCTCAATCTTAGAAATATTTCGTCGCTCCTCCTAATCTTTTCCCTTGAAAATGTTTTCTTACACCCCCTGAATTAAAAGCCTATCGAAATCAGCATTGAACATTTATTTTGCCGCTCCGGATATTTTTGTAAACGAATCCTTGTTATCAAAATAGAAACGTGGATAAAATTTGGCCACCCTTTAAATTGATCTGCCATTTCCATCGTAACCAGTTTCTGCGTCGTCAAGCCAATCTCGCGAAGGGTGCGTTCGTACGGATGGACCCCATAGACTGCCTTCAGGGGTTGAAATTAAAATGACAATGAGGGCAGATCCGAAGGGTGCCCTAAAACACGTTCCCTCACTGCTAGCCAATCAGCGACAGATCTCGTCAGGCCGCCATCGCTTTGCTTCCTGTCCTTTGCTTGAACCATTTGCATAGAATGTCCATGGACATTCTATGCAAGTAATAAGTATAGAAAAATTCCATTTAATTTACGATCGGCTTTGATCAATTTTACTCAATCACCATTTGAAATGAGAGAAAATTCTATTTCAACATGACAAGGGTGCACAGAAAATATCCAGTTTTTTGTTATGACGCTCAACGTTGGTTTTTTATAATTCCCTTCTTCCATAAAAGCAGTTTATGTATATTTTAAATTATAGAAGGATGAGATATATTAAATGAAATCTAGACCACTTTTGTCCAACCAAATTCTAAGTGGTATATGTTTTTAAAATTTATTTGAATTGAATGTATGTATTATTGTGAAGGTTTATTGGGGATTCATTATTGAGGCAGACGATAATTTTAATGAATCAAATATCCTTTATTAACGAAATTTTTTTTCTGCGAATGAATTGAAATCCAGGAACTCGACTGCAGATTTGTTGCGCTTTTTCTGTCCTTATTGAATTGAATTGAATTAAATATTCTCTCTTCTCTTTTTGCCTTTTCGATGATTCCCCCGTCTTCTGAAACCACTTTATATAAACAGATAGACAGGGTATAAGTACGCAATCCCGTAATTAGTGGTTTCAAGCATAATTATTCTGAAAAGGACAGTATGGAAATGAAATTCTTAAAAAGAAGTACTACAGTTTTCGAGAGCAATTCATTCAGTCTTTTATTATTCATTTTATATTCCATCATCTGTTGAACAAAAACCAGGGGAAAAAAATATTAAAAAATATATTGACACCAAAATTTATTTACTGGAAATTAAACAATTTATTTTTTAATATTTACGATAATATAAATAAAACTATATTTACTCGAGTGAGATAAATATAGCTTCAGATTAAAGAAGAAAAAAAAAGGATTAAATTTAGTTAATTATTATTTCGGAACGGTGTTGATTATTGAATCGCCCTATATAGATCGGGTCGGCTTCGAGTGCTTAGCGGTCTCTCGATTCATCGTATAATAATATGACGGAAATGTCAGTCAATTAATAAGCATAACGAACCTGACTAATTTCCGCTTTTGTTGTTGCAAGCAGTTCTTGGGGATGGATGAATAAGTGGCCATTATGCGGCTTTATGATTGGTCAGATCCGTATCTCGACAGCCGGTTCCGCTTTTCAATACTACCGCATGTCAAAACCTCTAAGCAGAACCTTTTAAAGGCGTGCACGTGCCGACAAAATCATTTCTTCATTTTCAAAATACGACAGCGGCGCAGAGACTAACATCCTCCTGATTTTGATACATACCTGCTTTTCGAACGCCAAACAAAAAAAAAATAATCTCTAAGACAAAAAATATTAGAATATTAGAATTATAAATAATTTTTCAACATCACTCTCATTATTCTCTTTCAACCTTTATCTATTTTCGGCTTTTAACAATTCTAACGTCATTTTTTCATTTATAAACGAACATTTTAGAAATATTTAGACATTTAGAAATTAATCAGTATTTACGCTTTGTAGTCTTACACTGAGAAACTCTATGTTAGGAAAATTACTAATATCGATAGCAAGTAGGGGCAAAATCCCAAATTTGAGACATTTTAATACACTCTCTAAATCTGAATTAGTGAAAAGTGAATCACTAATTTACTTTAGTGAAAAATTCTACTAATTGTTAGTTATTTTTAACTAAAACTTTAGTGAAAAGTTGAAAACGACGAATTGAAACAGTGAAATACAACTAATAATTAGTATAAATTTTCACTAAAGTAAATTAGTGGCTCACTTTTCATTAATTCAGATTTAGAGAGCAGAAAATAATAAATTTTACTATTTCAATAGTAATTTTTCCTATTTAAATAGTAAAATTTATTATTTTCTGTATTAAACTGTCTCAATTTTGGGATTTTGCCCCTACTTGCTATCGATATTAGTAATTTTTCTAAAACAAAGTTTCTGAGTGTACGTTTGAATTTCGGCTATAGACCGAAGTAGAGTTTTTCGTAACTGAAGCTAAGAATACTAGAGTGGATTTCCGTTTATCTAAAGAGAAGAAGGTACACCACAGGGTCCGAAGCATTCATCCCTGGAGGCTTGAAATTCAGAATTTGATCCCCTTTGCGCTGGCACGGATCCCAGGATATTATCCCTCGCGAAGCTGCGTAATGAAACCGTTTCGGCACCCCCATGAAATCATCCCCTTTGTATGATATCCATAGCTTGGACGGAGGTTGCAGAACCTTCACCATGGTACCAAGTACATATATACATTATACACAGGAGAGGATCTCATCTCCGACGTATGCAGCATGTACTTGACGATAATACCGGCCCTTTCCTTATCTATCATGCGAGGGTGAGGTCCTATTTGTGGTTTATACCTATATTTTCGTCATCGCCGTCGCCATCGTCATTATCATTCAGATTATCGGCAGATCCACGTAATTGCTTCAACCCCCGGGACTTAATATCATCCGCTGCCATTTTCAACCCTCCACCTCGAGAGAGTGCGCTTCGCCTCTCGAATGCATAAAACGGGGATAGAACCTAGAGGTAGGCTTCGTGGCGAATGGGAATTATTTATTAGGTGCTTCACTCTCGTCGGGGAAAATTCTTCCGGTGTGCGAAACATCGAGCGACAGCATTCATCAGATTTATTCATGTTTGCAGGCTAAATTAGAGGACGAGATTATCAAATTTAAATGCTACCTTCTCGGAAAACCGTAGAGTTTCAATTTTTAATGTTAAGTGTCGAATAAAAACGCTCTTAAATTTGTAGGTCGTCCAATTGGTATCTTAAAATTTTTAGTTTTCCCAATGGCAAAAGATTATATATACATATAATTTTTAGTGGCATATCATTTTTTTTTTTTGGCATACTTTTTTTAGCATTTCATTTTTTATCCAAGTGGCAATTTTTTGCGAGTGGATTTTTTTTACGGTAACTGATAAGCTTAGCTTTTGTCGCGAATTGTTTGAATATAAGCTGCACCGACACGTCAGTCGCTCTTTAAAGCCTTCGTCGGTACCTTTGAAGGTCCCATACATTGGCCTATAACTCGTGCTATTATATTAAGAGTGTGTACGTGCGTAGGTACATTCTCGTGCACATTACGAGTGCGATTAGTATTTAATACGCACATTGTAAAAGGGCCCTTCTCGTATCAGATGTGCCGAGAGTCTTAGACCAGTTATTAGCCCGCTGACAAGCCCATAATCCAAAACGCTCATAATACAAACTCAAAATATAATGCCTATTAACACAGATCCATTTAATGTATACACACGACCTTTTATTGGTAGTGGAGCATTACTGTGTATTTATATCCGAACCAGGTCGATATTTTACAAACGTTCCATCGACCAAATTTATCGTTCCAATCAAGAAGATTGGCGTTTATTTTATAGTAATGTCTTTTTTATGAAAGTGTATAAAGGGAACAAATTTATTGTGGAAAATGTGATTGAAAGATGAGACTTTTAAGTTTTCTCATGACAGAATTCTGATACAACTTGTTACATCAGTTTAATATTCTACGTTTATTTCTGTTACAGAGGAAATTGCCAAAGAGGAGGAAAAGAAGTTGAAAGATTGTAAGTAGTTATTTTATTTTAGCATGCAGCGTTAATTCTACTACTTTTCATTTATTATCAACCCTCCACTGGATCCAAAAATATTAATCCTTAATGCTTCAAAGAAGTATTTTGAAATTTTTGAATTAACAGCTTGTGTTGGATATTTTCAACCCTATAAAATTCTGAACATTTGCATATTCTTCAAATTCAGCATTTACATCTGAATGGTTCAATAATTTCGAATTCCTAATGTGAAAAGCACAAAAATACTCTTAGTATTTTCATTTTGAATGAAAAAGTAAGAACAAAACTTGGAAGGTTACTTTACAAGTTTTATATTCTCTTTGTTTTCGAACCTTTGAATGTTACATTTCCACAAATTACACCATTCGGTTGTAGAGGATTTTCTAAAAATATGCCAAGCTCTCTGCCTGCCCGATTCACGTCAGTTGCGTTTGACTTAACGAACCTTAAATTTCCAGACTTCTGAGTCCATTGTATAAAGCGAAGGCTGCGCAAAATATTGTGTAACACATTGCTGCTTATTTGAGCATAAAATTTTGAGAGGTTATTATATTTTCACGAATATGGTGGCAACATCTGCGTTTTAGATTTTCGGGCGTAAAAAGAACTTAAATAGAGTAAAGAAAAAGTTTAAATTAAATCAGGAAAGGAACGAAGATTTGTTTTCATAATTCTCCTCTGCGTTGCAAAATAATTCTTAATACAGTATTTGATTTTAATAAAACCATTGATATTTCTGTTAGTTTTCTGTATGTAGAAGTGCATTGCATAATTATATTGACGCTATTCAATAATGATTTCTTGATGCAAAATGCAATTCTGATTTCTACCGTATTAATCTGAAAAAATATTCCATGTTCGGAAATAAACTAATTTAATTAAGCTGAGTAACATGAACGTTTCGCTATTTCCACATTTATCCATTCGTAAACCACTCAATTTTCACTGTTAATTGCAAAATGATATTATCATACATTCAGGATGATTTTAAAATAATTTTTTAACTTGAAAACATACATTTCACGATAATTACTTGTGAAAACACTGATTTTGATTACAGCATCACTGATACTAACCAACCTATACTATATTGATATTATTTATGTTAAAATGCCGCAACTACAGTTTCCGATAAGTCACGTGTCACTCTTTCGTATCTCAAATGAAATTCATAAAAGCTCAACGTTCTAGTTACACGAGAAAATGTGTTCGGTGGCCGTTACAATAAATATGGTAAAACTTGGATATACACTGAGAAACTCTATGATAGAAAAATTACTAATATCGATAGCAAGTAGGGACAAAATCCCAAAATTGAGACATTTTAATACAGAAAATAATAGATTTTACTATTTAAATAGTAAAAATTACCATTGAAATAGTAAAATTTATTATTTTCTGTATTAAAATGCCTCAATTTTGGGATTTTGACCCTACTTGCTATCGATATTAGTAATTTTTCTACTAATTCAATATGTAAGTATAACGTACTAAATGAATTAGTACGTTCTACTTCTACTAAAGGAATTAGTAACGGTACTACTAAATTAATTGGTAAATTTGTTCTTGGTTACTATTTTAAATGGTAAATTTAAAGTTATCATCTTGAGTCAACCGAACACTAAATTTCACTTCTTATAATGTCTAAATATTATATACCGGTTTGCATTTTGAATATTGCGTATTGTTCATATTTTATTATTATCAATATAACAATATGAACTCAAACTATATATATATATATATCTATATAGATTGAGAAAACATTAAACTTTTAAAATTCAAGAACCATCAGACAGTATTTAAAAAATTAATAATTTAGACAAGTTTCCAATTGATTTCTACTCATTGAATTAGTAAGTAGGTACTACTAAACAGATTAGTAGAAAATCTTTACTAATTTATTTAATAACATAAATCTTATCATTTCATTTAGTAAAATGTCAAAAAATTACTAATTTAACAGTCAAAACCGTCGTTACTAATTGCATTAGTAAAATTTCTACTAATTCAAATTTAGTGAGCTCTCTAAATCTGAATTAGTGAAAAGTAGGTCACTCATTTACTTTAGTGAAAAATTCTACTAATTGTTAGTCATTTTTGACTAAAACTTTAGTGAAAAGTTGAAAACTTACTAATGGAAATAGTGAAATACAACTAATAATTAATGAAAATTTTCACTAAAGTAAATTAGTGACCTACTTTGCACTAATTCAGATTTAGAGAGAGTACACTGAGAAACTCTGTGTTAGAAAAATTACTAATATCGATAGCAAGTAGGGGCAAAATCCCAAAATTGAGACATTTTAATACAGAAAATAATTAAAATGTATTAAAATGTATTAAAATGTCTCAATTTTGGGATTTTGCCCCTACTTGCTATCGATACTAGTAATTTTTCTAACATAGAGTTTCTCAGTGTAGCTTTTCAGTGACCTGTAATATTTATTTCTAGAACCTCTACAATCTGGATTGTAATAATATTACCGAAGTCGATGATGAGTGTCTATGCAAACTTCTGTAAGTAGACTAGACACTCGTCATAATCGTTACAATCCAAAAATAAATATTACATGTCAGTGCAAAGCCACAATATATTCAAGTTTAACTATATTTACTGCAAATAGCTATACTTTCTATATCTGAATTAGTAGAAATTTTACTAATGCAATTAGTAACGACGGTTTTGACTGTTAAATTAGTAATTTTTTGACATTCTACTAAATGAAATGGTAAGATTTATGTTACTAAATGAATTAGTAAGGATTTTCTACTAATCTGTTTAGTAGTACCAACTTACTAATTCAATACTCGATTATTACTGTACTGGAGAGATAAAATTGTCTTGCAAAATAGTATCAGGGGGTCGATTTTCAAACTTCTTTTTTGTCTGTTCCATTCTTTTCTATCCTAACTTTAAAATAACTTGTTTGAAATTCTTTTTAATGTAATTTATAAAGTAAGTTTTCAACTTTTCACTAAAGTTTTAGTAAAAAATTACTAACAATTAGTAGAATTTTTCACTAAAGTAAATCAGTGACCTACTTTTCACTAATTCAGATTTAGAGAGTTCAGTGAATCTTTTCTCACGATTTTAATTAGTAAATACTCTCTAAATCTGAATTAGTAGAAATTTTACTAATGCAATTAGTAACGACGGTTTTGACTGTTAAATTAGTAATTTTTTGACATTCTATTGAATGAAATGGTAAGATTTATGTTACTAAATGAATTAGTAATGATTTTCTACTAATCTGTTTAGTAGTACCAACTTATTAATTCAATGAGTAGAAATCAATTGAAAACTTATCTAAATTATTAATTTTTTAAATACTGTCTGGTGGTTGTTGAATTTTAAAAGTTTAATATTTTCTCAATTTATATAGGTATATATATTTTGAGTTCATATTGTTATATTGGTAATAATAAAATATGAACAATACGCAATATTCAAAATGCAAACCGGTATATAATATATTCGAACATTAGAAGTGAAATTTAGTGTTCCGTTGATTCAAGATAACTTTAAATTTACCATTTAATAGTAACCAATAATACATTTACCAATTCATTTAGTACCATTACTAATTCCTTTAGTAGATGTAGTTACTAATTCATTTAGTACGTTATACTTACATTTTGAATTGGTAGACTTTTACTAATTAGTAGTAAATGAATCGGCGCTATATGAATTAGTAGAAAACTACTACCAAATAGTAGTTTT
>UCOK01015629.1:0-25470 GCA_900474325.1 Synergus umbraculus | reverse complement strand
TATATATATATATATATATATATATTATGTATGTATATAATATGTGAAAATTGAAGATACAACCTGTCTTAAATTAACTTTCACTACAGTAGCTAAAGAACATTGTGAGAACGGCTTTCAGATATGATCTGCAGTTTATGCAAAAAAAAACTTTCATGGAGCAGTAGCAGCTGATATGATACTGGTAAATATCATGATAGGTAGCATATGTCGCATATGTTCTTTGTATATGGTGCGATTCAAAGAAGGGTAAAATTGATAAGCTTGGTACCTTGATGACGATTGGCTATACACTGCTGCAGAATTATGTAAATTGAATTGAAGCAGGTGCTTTTTCTCTTTGAGACCGAAGAAAGAGAAACGCGTAATCAATTCATCAAGTTTAACTAATGTGTAAAAAATTTCTAAAAAAAAAATTCCTTACGAAGAAAATACACAAAAATAAAAAATTTTCCAAATGAAAACATTCTGCATGTTATATCGAAACTCTCAAATACAGTCAAAATATGCCACGTCAGCTACCTATTTCTCGAAGGCCGAGATTCTTCCGCGGTAATTACATTTTTCGATTCACAAATAAAAAATACAATTGAAGCGTAGTTTGGAGAAATTCGAAATTTTAGAACAGTTATTATTAATAGCATTTTTCTGCACGAATTCAGTTTTTATTTATTTTCTATCGATTCGCTATATGCAATTTACTAATTTTTTTATTGATATTGAAACATCCCTACATTTTTCACACTTTATTATTTATGCAAAAATAAAAGATGGTTATATTTATACATATATTAGAAAATTTAATAATTTTTATATTGTTGAAAATCACGAAAAAATATATTCCTATATGAATTTTAAACAGGTTTTCATGAAAATTATTTTTTAAATACATTTTATGATTATATTGTAATGCGAGTAATAGAAAATATAGTAAATTTCATTATATAATTTCTGAAATTCTTAACATCACTTGAAAATTCTTCAATATTCTATATGACTCGTCATTCATTTAGAATGAAAACAAGACTAACTTTGTCCTCTTCTGGTATTATTGTAATCAACTTCATCTATAAAGAGCTACCTGGAAATTTTTTACCGCTGCACGGCCATGGGAAAAGTTCTGCAGATGGCAATGGAGGCTCGGTAAAGTGGTTGTATATTTTAACAGTGGCACATGCATCATGTTGAGGACATGTTTTTTTAGGAATATTTTTCATGGTTTAAATAAAAAAAAAAGTTTACAGGCAATTTCATATATCTTTTTAGGCGAAAAATTTCCGCCATTGACTCGCATTATCGTTACCAGAGTTATTCAGCTATGATATTATAAAGTCGAATTTTTAATTTTCTTGATTTCATTATTCATGGTCGAAACGAAAAGTATTCACGCTAAGTTTGGATGGGGTTGTGGCCAGTTTTCCTTAGTCAAGAAAATTGGAAATCACCACACAAGGTGCGTCACGCTCTCAGTGGTAAATGAAGCATGTATATGGAAAACTGGTCAATAACCATCAAGATTAAAGAACTATTACGGATTCATTATTTGCAATGCCTGATTACTTAACTAATTCATTTTTTAAAACAAATTCCTATTAAAAAAATAACTAATAATTATATCGAAACAAGAAGTTTAATGTATTTTTAAAGAATTTCGAAATAATTTACGGGAGTTTCAAGATTTTAGATAAATTCGAAAATTTTAAGTCTTTCAGGGGATTTTAAATAAAATTAAAGAATTCTAAAGGCTTTTTAAAATATTTCAAATGATTATAAGGAATATAAGGGGTTTCAAGTTCTAAGTACTAATTTAAAAGGATGTTTAGGAATATGACCAGATTTCAAAGTTATCAAGATCTCACACAGGATTCCAAGAAAATTTAAACCAATTGAAATAGATTTTAAAGAATGTTTAAAGAATTCCAAAGAAATTTAGGGAAATTTAATAAATTAAAGCTATTCTAGAGAATTTAAAAATATTTTAAGAAAAGGGCGTAGCCGGATATAAATATGTGAAAAGTGCCCTTGATCCTTATCGAAATACGTGTGTACGTTAAGAAAACGCTAAGAAAATTTTAAGAAAAAGGCAGAAATGTTCCACCCGTTAACCTTTAAGATGATCTTTCAAAGTCAGATTTATTTTTTTTCAGTTTTTTGAATATATCTTGGTCTATTTGGGACAGATTTTAATCAACCTAGAGTTAAAGTACAGATCTCTCAAAAATACCTCTCATCAATTTTATCAATTGTACTTATTTCTGGTGCGAAATTTAAATTTTGACAAACGTGTAAATATTTCAGGTCAATTTTTTTCTCGAAAACAAAAATATGTAAATACATTGGCGAAAAAATTCACGCAATTTGATTATACAATCAGGTACATATTCATCATGAACTTCTTAAGATTTTTCGGTAACTTTTTCACTATTTGAAACAAAAATAGTAACTATAGTAAAAATAGTAAAATTGCTTTTCATTGAAAAATAATAAAATTTTAAGAGGTTTCCAATAATTTGAAGAGACTTCCTAATGGAATTTTGAAGGATTTTAGGAAATTTTAAAATATTTTGAAGTTTTTTGAGGAATTTACTCTCTAAATTTGAAACAGTGAGATTTCACTGTCAATCAGTGACTTTTCACTGATTCAGATTTAGAGAGTAAAGGATTTTAAATGATTTTGTGGAAATTTAAAACAATTAGTGAAAATTGAAGGGTTCTCATAAAATATTAACGAATTTGAAGGATTTTGGTCGGATTTTAAGATGTTTCTAGCAATTTCAAATATCAAATTTGTAGCAATTTTAAATTTCAAAAGATATAAAGTGATATTATACGAAATTTTAAAAAAATTTCAATAGTATTTGTACTGAATATTTATTCGCATTTTTAATACTTTTCTGCTAGGGAAATTTGTCTGAAAGTCAGGGTGATGTCAGAGAAATGTCAGGAAAAAAAAAACGAATTTTGTGGCCACCATGAGTTGCCACAATCACGTATGGTTCTATTAATCAATATCGTGGTTGTGACAACCATGAATTAGTAGTTGTACCATATTTTTCTATTTCTCTAGTTTTCATAGATAAGATTAAATTTTTTCAATTTTTCATTTGATTTATTTCTGATTCTGGAAGAAAATAGATTTTAATTTAGTGTAGCTCATCAAAAACGCAGAAGCTACTCCTATTTAGCCCGTCGAGCCGTTATCTCCATAAAAACGCTACTGTTATTCTGTCCAGCTCCAAACTACATATATATATATATGTGAATGTGTGTTTATGTGGAAACGATACTAGTTTAAAGTTCAGACGACCAGATTAGACTTGACCCGAAGTGATCTTTACACACCAATATTAGAATCCGAGGTAATAAGATTACACAACAGTTTTAAACTGGAGAATGCTGTTGAACTTTACAAATAAAATATTATATTAAGATACCATCGTTTTTACAAAAATTTACAAATTTGTAATATGTAATTTTTGCTTCATTGAACCTAAAAACGGAAAATCAAAAAGAAGTTTAAAAAGGTAAAAAAAAGTTGTTAATCTTATAGGGATTTCTAATAATAAGCAGCATTTTCTTATACAGTGAATTTTATTGAAAATAGAGTAAACATAAAACTAATTTTTATACAAGCATTTTATTTGAAGGGTTGCAATGCAAAAAACAAGGTAAGGGACAAATTTTAAAAAATGGGTTTTTTTACTAGAAAATTCTGAAAAATTTTAATACACATCGTGTTGAAATGATGTGAATGAAATCCCTTTTTCATGGGCGTAAAAAAAGCTTCTTCCCTAAAAGGAGGTAAAATGATCAGTTTTGTACTTATATAATTCTTAATATATCTGATTTCTTGCCCTATATTCTAATTTCTATTTCAATAGCTTATGAACTAACAAAAAATATATCATTTCCACATCAGAAACTAGTTCACTTGCACATGTCACCAATTTTGTAAAAGAATTTAAAATTAAGGACATTAAAGAATATTAAAAATTCGTAAATTCTGAACTCTCTTACTCCGCGGTACAGGAATTTGTATGGCATCGAGAATGGTTCCTATATGTATAATATGTACACGGAGAGACTCTAAATATCGATTAGTGTTCTTTGGCATATCAAAGATTCTTATAAAATGTATGAATTTATGAATAATGCAGGTACTACCATAATTTTTCTTAATTTAATATGAGTTTTCCGTATATTTTTATAGATCATTCTAATTTTTCGGAACAAGAATTACAATAGTACTTTAACCCTTTGCGGCACATATTTTTCTAAGAAACAAATTTTAGTCACAAGCACCTTAAGGGGTTTTCGGGGTCGCTGATTACGAATCCGGAGTCAGATTTCCAACATTCAAAATTTTTTAAATTCAACATTCATAATTTCCAAAAATCTTAAATTCTGCCATCTTGGATTTTTCGAAATTGAATATTTTGAATTTAGATTCAGATTCAGAGATGAAAATAAACACCTCAAGAACATGGTTGAAAAAAATACAATTTTTATATTGAGTTTGTTCTGAGAAATACTGCATTTTATAGTTTTTTAAACAAAAAATAGAGTTTATAACTTATATAACATTGCAGAAAATTCTGAAAAAATTCTGAAAAATACTTTAAGATGGACTCAACACAAAAAAAAATTACCGTTCGAATCTACAATTAATGACAGATAACATTTTTTTCACATTCATTTATATCCTAGAGACTTAGGAAAAATAAAAAACCCGGTACTTGTTCTTAAAAAAGTAGCTAAAAAAATGCAAAACCATAGAGAAAAATGCCGCAAAGAGTTAAACAGGCATGTCTAAACGTGTGAAAATCATTCTATGGCGCAAGCCGGGCCCAGGCCTGGAAAAACTAGACCCCAGTCTGAGGATTAAGCTTGGGTTTGGGCATATGCCGTCAATTCGCTACGAACGGCGGCGAGTCTTGAACAATTTTCATCTATAAATCTTTCATTGATATTAAAACCATTGCTTCCTCTGATTAATAAATATGTAGTTTAAAGTTATGATTGAAAACAAGCGGAATGTGGTCGTTTCATGCATTAAATTGTTTGTATCGATTTGTTGGCTCGTGAGAAAATTCTCCACGAAGACTGTATGCTAATAGACAAGAATGTCTCACGCGGTTCTCACGAGTTTACTTTCCAAGGGGAGAAAGGAATATTAATAGACTAAGGCATATCCATCAGTGGTTTGCCTAAAGAAGATGAGAATTTTTACATTAAGGGTTTAAAGGGTTAAGGTGGAAGGTGGAAGGTGGAAGGAAAGAAGGAAGGAAGGAAGGAATGAAGGAAGGTAGGGCCCATGTGTATCTCAGCCCATATATAGTTTCGTATATTGTATACTATACTACGAACCCATTAGCATTCCTGCGTTATTATAATTTAACACTGAGCATATCGGGTTTGGTAATATATTATATCGTATACAGAAAAGGGTTGTTCCTGTTTAATGTATTCTAGTCCTTAGACCTTAGGTGCTTAGGTAGTCGGCTCTTGGTGATTCTAGGTAACTAAAGTAATGGAAATTGTGTGTTCTCAATGAGTGAACTATGTACAACTTGTTATTGTCTAATTCTTCTCCATTGTAAGCAGAAATTGATTAACTTTTATGTTTCGTCACGAAATCATCAACAAATACACACATATACACGCGCATACACACACGGGCGCGCATATATATATATATATATATATATATATATATACATATATGTGTGTGTGTGTGTTTTACTCCTAAGATGTGCTGAAAAAAATAATAGTAATAATATAATTTAATTTTACTGTAATTAATGCCATAACTGTATTCTTGCATGTCAAGAATTCACTTGCAATTAATTTCTTCTTCAAAAAGTTGTATATACGAAACAAATGAAGAACAAGGAATTGTATTTATATTCTTTATATTATATTTATACAATACATTATAAAGAAACATAAATAAATGGCTTAAGTATATACTTTTAGACAATTGATACTACCTTTGTTTACTAAAGTCATATTTTATAATGTAGTATTCTTATAGGTTTTTAAAAATTTTACATTCAGGTGTGTCCCCTTTTATTCTGAAACCCTTTCAAAGTGAGCAGGTAGCTGGATGGATGGATCCCTTTTTCAAGGGTGCTAAACCTTCTTCTCGAAAAAAATGTGGTTTGACTCGCTTCACGGATGGCGTGATTATACATCTAATATCTTAGAAGCATAACTTCACCGAAATACGTTATTCAGCACATTAAATCTCGGATTCATGGACGATATGTAAAACCTTTTACTACAATTATATCTTTTAACCCTTCTTCTTTCCGTTTTTATTTTACTTTCCAGAATATTACAATGTTTTCAGAATTTTATTTTATATTTTATAAATATTTATATTTCAAAAATATCTTTAAAAAAATACTAAATTATAATTTTTTTTTTAACCCATGAAACTTTTTTGAATGTTTTGAAATTTCTTAAAATAACTTGAAATCTTTAGAAATCCTTGGACATCTTTGAATAGCTTTAAGTTTCCTATAAAACCACTTAAAATCTCTCAAATTCCTTTAGGACATCTTGACATCCTTGAAATTTTGAAAAAATTCTTGAAAATCCTTAAATTCTTGGAAGTTCTTTTTTTCGATTTTCAAGTGATTTTGACGAAATTGAGGAGACAGGATTTTAAAAAAATTTAGTACAATTTTTAAGGATTTTAGGATATTTCAAAACTCATATTTTCAAAACTTACGAGGATCGTATATCAGAACTCCATAGAAACTACTTTTAATTTTTTATAGTCATTGAATTCTTCTGAAACTAAAAATTTTTTTACATTTTCATCGGAGAAAATGTATTAGATTTCCGTAAAGTTTGAACCCCCAGTTTTTGTCAAATGTCAACGTTTTGGATTTGGGACCCCCTGAACCTGAAAAACATGTTTTACATGTTTTTTACATGTTTGTGGCCATGATAACTTTCGTTTCGAAAGAATTGCCCGATTGGATTGGCCTTTTGAAAAATTTTGAAACCACTCTTTTTTTTAATTTACAAACCCTATGCACAGATGTTCGTAGTACTCAAAGAGTCGAACAATTTTTCTTAATGACTTTTTTGGTTAAAATAAAATTAAAAGACATAACATTTTGAGAATCCAAAAAATGAAAGAAAACTGAAATTAGAAGCCAAACAGCGAAAAAACAAATGAAAAAAGTTTAAAGATGAAAAATATTTCTTTTTGAACGCCCTATAGGATAGGCATAAAAACTTTTTGAATTTCCTTAAAAAATCGAAAATTAAAATTTTTAGCCAAATAACACGAAATGTAGAGAAAATAATAAGGAACATAGTTATTGGCCTTAAAAAGATCTACAAGTTCTCCTTTGGCCATTTTTCAATAGGATGAGTAGTTGTCGTTTTAATCATGAAAAATATTGGTAAACAGAGCCGAGCGCGAGGTTTAAATCGAATATCGAGCGCGAAATGCGAGTACGCTGATGAGAATGTGCTCCTTAAGGTTGATAGAATCTTAAGTAAATTATTTTTCTTTTGCATTCAACGCTATAATTTAATGTAATTTGATTTAATTTAAAGTAATTTTAAAAAAAAATTTAGGTACAAGCGTCCTGTGTAAGGCGCAAGCTTCTCGAAGGCCACAAGCATGCGAAGCGCCCAACACTGAGCGCGAAGTGCGACGATCGAACCATAGTCGACCCCACGCGCGCTGTAGGCGTGCTTATTTTTTAAAAATAATTTTTGTAGTCTTGTAACAGAGTTTCAAAAAATTGAATTTTTTTCCTAAATATTTCGAAAGTATAATACAGTCGCATTTTACTTCGGTTCGTTGTTAGGCCGTCTACCGCAGAGAGTGTCCCTTGTTCGAAAGATGAGTGTACTCCTAAACTACACTTATCTATCGATTCACGGCAGCTCTCGGGGATAGGCTGCCTAAAATCGAACACTCAACACGACTCTGAAGCTGTACTCAGAGATTTGCTAATTTTTCTATACTACGCAGGATGCGCAATACGGCACCGGTACTGACAGTTCGAGGTAACTTCGAGCGCCAAGGGACGCTCGGTGGGGGGGGGGGGGGTTACACAGAATTAGCCAAGCGTGAAAAGTACCGTAACTCGGACTGCCCTTAATCGGTAGATGAGGGTATTAAATGTTTTGATCTGAAACATTCGCGTAAAAGTTTTTAGTTGCTCAAGATTCGCTCGATAAACGAAACGCTCAAAGTTATTATAAAAAAGTCCGATTCAAACCGAACATCAGAGAAAAAATTAATAATATATACTGTTTAAAAAATTAATTTTTGAATTTCTATTACTTTATCAATTCCCTGAAAATTTAATGTAAAAACTCCAAAAACTGACGAACTGATCCTCTAGAGGGGACATATTTTTCGCATGAGAAAACTTTATGTACCCTTGTTGCATGCGGACACTTACCTTTAAACGCGTTTTTATAAAAACAATGCTTTTTCGGTCTTTTTAGAATAGGATTATTCACGGTTAAGAAATTGGCAATTAGAATAATTCATACTGGTGAAAAATAAGTCTTGAAAGAAAAATTTCAAAAGATAATATTCTAAAGAAGATCAATTCTAATTTTTTTTAGTAAAAATAGTCGAATGCTCTCCGATCTTTTCCGACTTCCCCTGAAAGATTAAACTGGCGCCATCTGGCGCACAGTCGAACGCCGAATTTTGACTAATAGCAACATCATCACGGACCGGGGCATAACCAATTTTGTATCCGCGAGAGTAGAAGTTGAACTAGACCCTGGGTATATCATGATATTTTGAGCCCGGACTAGTAGTTACTCGCAAGTGGTGAAATTTTCCTCTGTTAGTATATAAGAACAGAGAGAATGTTTAGTATCATATGCGTGCGTTTAATAGCGATAGTGCGATAGTTGCGATATATGATAGATATATGTTTATATTGGTTAAAACTATATTAGGTAGGTCCATCGACATATAGAAATGGACCGCTAACTCTGTGGGGAAAATGGAAGTAGACTTTAGAGGGAGAAAAAAACGTGAGAGGAAAACCTGTCTCTTTCTAGATAAAGCTTACTGCTGGAGATACTCTCTAAATCTGAGCCAGCGAAAACCATACCAAATCAGTGAAATTCGCTGATGAATCAGCGAAATTGCTCTCATAGAGGGCGTGATATTCCACTGATTGATCAGCGAATTTCACTGATTTGGTATGGTTTTCGCTGATTCAGATTTAAAGAGTAAATTTCGACCATCTTGGATCAGATAATCTAGATAGATCAGGACCAATCAGCTTTACCTAGAAAGACACAGGATTTGCTCTCACGATTTCTCTCTCTCTCTCTCTCTCTAAAGCCTACTTTCATTTTCCCCACAGGGTTAGCGGTCCATTTCTATATTTCGATGGGTAGGTCTTAAGAGAGGGAGAAAACGTGTTTTCGTGTCAAGTCTAATAATTTTAGTAAAATGGATTTTTCCACTATAACTTCTCAAATAATCTAAATTCAAAGCAGATGTAAAAAAAAGAAAGATTCCTTGTATTGAGATGAATTAATTTACCTATAAGATGAATACATTTCTCTGAAAAATTACAAAGTTATGGTTAAGGGATGTATGTATGTATGATTATGTACCAAAGAACATTTTTGAAAAATTGATTTTCTAAAAAGTGCAAATTATTATAATAAATATAAATATAGAATTGTTGGGTTAATCGTTATTTTGGTCATAAATATCGAGAACAGATCGAAAAACGCAAAACAACGTAAGCATCTCGAACGCGCCGAATTGGTGGTACAGTTAAATGTCCCTCTCAATCCTGGTAAACTTTTGTCTAGACCATTTTTTCGAAAATAAAGTATTTTAGAAGATACTTATGGATTACTGCGTGCATTATTCAGAAAAAACTATTGAACCGATCGGGCTGAAATTTGGATATGTTATTTTACACATATGTTGTTATGGCATGAACCAAAATCATATTTAATTATTGATTAATATTTAACCCTTTAAAAAAAAAATTACGGGTAAAAAAAGGTGAAAAATTTTCAAGTTTTTTCTGAATCATGCACGCCAGTTTTTAAAATGGGTAACTTCCGGCAGCCATACCAGCCAGATTTATTATTAAAAAAAAAAATTGTGTAATAGTGTTTTATACCTATAATCATGTGTTCAAAGTTAAGATCTGTAATATAAATTTTAATTTGATAAAAAAATTCTTAAAGAAAAGGTGAAAATTTTGGTATTAACCCATTAAATGTAATTTTCAAATATTAATTTATCGATTACATGTTCTCAAATATTAAAAATTTAAAGCTGATGTAAGGCTCATGAAGATTCCTTGTATCAAGACGAATCAATTGATTTATATGATTAATGCATTTAATTGAAAAATAAGAAAGTTATGGTTAGTTATAATATAATTTTAGAAAATTTTTCAGCTGTAACTTTTCAAATTATAAAACTTTATATCTGATATGAAGAAAATTAAAACGTCTTGTGTTGACACAAATCCAATGACCTATATTAATATATTTGATTAATTAAGTAATACTTCCTCTATGAGGATGCAAAGTCTTCATTGAATGAGCACAAAAGATAGATAGAACTTCATCACAGCTAGTTAAGGAATGTAAGAGGATTTCAAGAGAATTAAAAATGTTTTACATAACTCACTCAATGCCATATAACACACTTTTATGAAATTTTTCTTTTGTTAAGTTAAGCAACGAATATAAAAATACTCTACAAATCAAATGTACAAAAGGCGTAAGTCGTAAATAAACTATATTAACTAAATAAATTTCAAGTGATTTTCAATAAGTTTTAAGTAATGTTAAAGAATTTAAAAAATTTTAAAAGAACTCCAAGGAATTTACTTCTTATTTATATATAGGTATCACTTATTTCTAAAGTCAATTTGCTGTTAAAGATATTAATTAACCTGTGCAACTCTCAAATGTAATTTGTAAAGTCGTTCTACATATTATTTAAAACTATAAGTGAACGGCTGAAAGTAAAAAGTGGATAAAAATATTTCGTTTGTAAAAGTGGGATAAATATTTTTTCAGAGTAAAAATGGGACAAAATGAATTCTCCGAGCAAAAACGGAATGCCAATACGATCGCTGATTGGTTCTCTCTGTTCCGTTTTTGCTCGGAGGATTCATTTTGTCCCATTTTTACTCTGAAAAACTATTTATCCCACTTTTACAAACGAAATATTTTTATCCACTTTTTACTTTCAGCCGTTCAAGTATACCTGCAGAAAAAGTATTTCCTAGCTTTTATTGCTATTGGCAAATAAAACTATTTTTTTTATTACCAACTACATCTTCGCTTTCCTATATTGACTTTAGTAAAAATGAATATTATAATAATACTACATTTTACAATGAAAAATTTCTTCGTGTATTTTAAATAGGGCTAAATGAGACAATAATTTCTGCAGGGGATCTTGAAAAATATGTTATTTCGACCCGCCCTGTGACTTTATATTATTCTTCTGATCGACTATAACATAGAAGTGTAGGATGAAACGGCTCTTTTTCTGTGGTATGCGATCGAAATCTACCTGAACTAAACCTGGGATCCTCCTCGAAAAAGTCTCTGGTGTCGTTTGCAGCAGGGATCGAGGTGAGTATTACCAATGTAGCTTTGAAAAGAATCGTACGTCCACCTGCTGCTGTGACCAGCGATCAATCGAAAATCGTGATGTTGTCAAAGCAAACTATATTCACCTGTCAATGTCGGCATTTGTGGTGTATTTGGGATCATTTCGACCTTTTTGACTCAGGTGTTCTGAAGTGTTACTCATAGAAAAGGAAAATTGGTTAAATCGAGAAAGAAAAGGGCGCGTGTCAGAAGCAGGTAGTTCATCCCCGAATGCTCACACTAACAAATAGAGGGGGAGAAAGATTCCATTATTCACCTTTGTTAACACTTACTTAATATATCTTTAAGTAAATACAAATTTCTCTTCAAAATTCTCTTCAAGAATCTAAAAGATATAATTTCTATACATATATCGAACTGTTGAATGAAAGAAATTCTAGCACTGGAATGTCAACTATTCATTTTGATTAATAATAACTATTAAATTTGATTGAAAATTTAAAAAACAGTATAATAATATATGTACTTATAAGGTTATTTAAGTAAGATAATGTAAAATAAAGTTTCTACACTCATTTCTAACTTACAGCTGACTGTAAAATTGCATCGTACCGGTAAAATTGCATTCTGGAACCACATTGGGAACTACACATGGATAAAAATAATTTATCGTTATATTCTGAGAAATAACCGTGCATTGCAGAAATATTACGTCGTTCTACGCTGAAAATAATTTTTTTAGAGTCGAAACGAAAATTTCGACCATGGACCGACATTATATTAAATTGCAATTAAATTTCACAGAGAAAAAAGAGTATATTACAGGGTGGCCACAAGTTTGAATTTTTCAATTTCCCTAATGTTTCCCTGACTTTCAGGGAAACATCAACTGAAACTAATTTCATTGACAGAAAAGTTATAAAAATGGTAAAAATACACAAAAATTTACAATAAGAATACTATTGAAATTTTTCAAATATTTCGTGTAATAAGATCACTTTAAATTTTTTCAACTGCAAAATAACTTCAAATCACTTAAAATTCGTAAACATCTCTAAAATTTACAAACCTGTATCATAAAATTCATTGAAATTTCTGGAAATCCCTATAGACATCTTAATATTGCACGAAAACCCTTCAAATTTAATATTTCAATAATCCCTTCAATTTTCATTAATCGTTTTAAAATTCCTCAAAATAATTTGAAATATTTTAAATTCCACGAAAAACTACAAAATCTGTTAAAATTTCTAAAAATCTTTAAAATTTCCTGTAAGCTTCAAAAATTTCATAAAATATCTTCAGAATCTCTTGAAATATTTTTAAATTCCATGAGGAACTTTAAAATCCCTTATAATGCATCAAAACCTCTTAAAATTATTGGAAACCTATTGAAATCCCTTAAAATTCGCTGAAATCTTTTGAAATTCCAAAAAACATCTTTAAAAATCTTTAAATTCCTTAAAGTGCATTATAGAGCCTTTAAAAAATCTAACAAAATTTTTCAAAATCAAAAATGATTTGAAATTTTTCAAAATTCTATGAAGACTATTAAAATTCCTTAAAATTATTTTTAAAATATCAAAATTACTTAAAATTTTTACAAGATTCTTAAAATCTTAAAAATTTCGTTGGCAACCCCTGCTCCTTCTCTAGCATTTTCTGGCCGGTAAGACGTAGTAAGACTGACCTGTCAAATATTGGAGCATATTCCGAAAATCGAACTTGCCTTAGACTCGCTGTGAAAAGTATTGTACTTGATATGTGAGAAGCAGAAAATTCTCGATTCGTGTGATGGCATCACTTGCCTTCGCCTCGAGACACCAACTTCACACTCATCGAGATTTGCCTACTTTACACACATGACATTTGACTTTCCTGACATGTGGCCACCCTGTGTAATTAAATTCCATTTTTTTAACTATATGCACAAAAATTCTAAATCTGGTTCTGATCCCAGTTTAAGAGGCGTATAAGTGTTCCTGAATTCTTACTTTTCCTGATATATGTCACACTCACCTTTTTTTTCCGTCGACAAGCAGGGCACTTGGGTGTGTGCTTAAATGTCTTACACATATATTGTGTTTCTCATTATACTGTTGGAGAGTGACGAAAATGGATAATAGTATCCAAACGTGTTCTGTCTTTCTTTCCGGACATCGCATTCTTTACGACTGACTCATAATTTTCGTATAATAATTAGGGGAAAGCAGGGCACAGAGGACGGGCAGTGCACAGGGATTCGCGTCAATAAAATTGTATTTTGTGGTGCGATCTTTTCGTGATAGCCGCAATTACATTCTTTAGTGACTATTTCAGTTTGTGTCAAGTCGAGACGCATTTTGAATCAACGATTTTGGAAAAAAAATATCAAAACCGAAAATTCATGGAAAGATTATAAGAAACTTTCATACATATAGCCTTCTCATTTGTTTATAAGTACTTTAATTGTTGAAATGTTTATTAAGTATATGTTAGTGTTCACTTAGCTTACTTTTCGTTACCGAAATTTTCGATGTATTAAATGTAGGTTAGCATTGTTTATGAATTGACTGCGAGGGCACAGAAGACCAGGTAGTGCTGGGACACACAGGACCTATGCAAATTGCGACTATGAATTTTATATCCCCACTGTTGATAAAATATTTGAATCTATTTAAATATTTTTTATTTTAGATGGTGCACATGCATCATGATGCATGTGCTGCAGTAGACGTCGAAGACGAATATATAATTTGTTTGAATTGTTCTTAAACATTGTATAAAAGTTCTTTAATTTTTTTTCTTTATTTCTTTTTTTAATAACAAAATACGTTTAATACTAATAGCCCCGCGGGCTGGGGCACAGAGGTCCAAAGATTTTTTTCCAAATTTGCCATTATATACGCGAATTAAAAATAATAATGTATTCTAGCAAAGCGTTTATCGAAAGTAGATAGTATTTGCAATATGTACACCAAATTTCAATTAAAAGTACGTGTTATTTATAATTATATCAATGAAAGAACGATAAGCGGTCCTCTGTGCCCTGCTCTCCCCTACAGCAAATATGAGAACTTCAGTCACTCCAATACAAAATATTACTGCTCCGCCAGTAATTTTCAAATATTTTAAGTATTTCCAGGAATTTCAAGAGAATTAAAAACTATTTCAGGATTTTTAGTAGATCTCACAAGGTCTCAAGACATTTTCAGTTATTTTAAAGAGATTTCAACAGGTTCATGATATTTTAAGGAAAATTCAAAGGGATTTCAAAAGAATTTCAGCAAGCTTAATGAATGTTCAAGAATTTGGTAACACCTACTTTCAAATTCAAAACAATGAAAATTCAGGTATGTTTGGACTTAAAAATTTTAATGTTTTTATGTACTGGAGGTGGTAGCTGCTCGGGCAATCAGCACTTCCATCCAAATTTGTGTTTTCTGAGAAAAATAAGAGTCCAAAAATCGGCATTACAGCTTAAAATTAGCCAAAAAATAGCCCAAACTTATGGCATAAAAGAAATATTGAAATTATTTTGTTGAGGTGCTAGCGGATCGGACTGATGATGGGACTTATCGTTGATGTGACGTCACATGCGTGCGGTGTTCCTCTTGGAATCTCAAACTCATGCGTGCGTATTATAATATCACAGGGAGCTAACATTGGGAACGCTAGTGAACACTGAGTGAATCTTATAAAAATTCATCACACGATATTGAAAGTTGAAGAACATATTGTAAATTCATGAACGTATATAACCTTCAAATTGAGTTATCATATTCTACAGTTGTCTGGTCCCCGCGTAGAAATTGTCCCGTTTAAGCCTACTTAAAATAGAGTTCTGACGAAGCCCTGGCCCTGGTTGGCGGAATTTCTATTTTTAATAAAAATATTTTAATTTCATTAATAATTTCTGTGGCGTTTATAGAAGTATTAATATCTCAAACATACCAATCTTACATTGGCATTCTCAGCACTATATAAAATAATAATGTAATACAATGTAGATATTGTTAATAATGAAACATAGTATTGAACACAAAAAAACGAAATACGGGGTAAAAATAGGGAATTCCCAAATTTTTCTACAATTAATTATTATTTATGAATTAAATTTTTTTTAATCATCTGAAATAATAAGTCTTATAAAATTCTTTAATAACGTTTAAAATCACATAAGACAGCTTACCAAAATCTTGAATTTACTTTAAAATCTTGAAGCTCCCTTAAATTTCTTTGAAATTGTCTGTGAGGTCTGAGATTTTTTTACGGTTTCACTTGGAGTACTGTTGTTATCTAACATCAGATATTTTTTTTATGTTCAAATTTTTTATTCATGCTTCTAACTTACAGTACATTGTAAAATAAAGTTTCATAGATATACTGTTAAATTTCCAATTCAAAGTATACAATAGCTTTCTTTCAGCAAGTATTTCTTGTCACTTGGGTCAAATTGACCCGACATGTGTGCACACATATCTTTGAAATCTTTTACAATTCCTTATGATTGTTGTGAATTTCTTACAATTAGATTAAGGGGTTAGTACCAAAGTTTTCAATTTTTTTTAAAGAATTTTTTTATCAAATTAAAATTTATATTACAGATTCTAACTTTTCACATATGATTATAGTTATAAAACACTACTACAAATTTTTTTTTTTTTTTTTTAATAATAAATCTGGCTGGTATATGGCTGCCGGAAGTTACCCATTTTAAAAACTGGCGTGCATGATTCAGAAAAAACTATTGGATTGATCGGGTTGAAATTTAGATATGTTATTCTACACATATGTCGCTATCATATGAACCAAAATAATTGAAATCTGAAAAAAAATAAATACAAAATGGCCGACTTGAAAATTTTTCATCTTTTTTTAAACCGTAATTTTTTTTAAAGGGGTAAATATTAATCAATGATTATAATTTTGGTTCAGCCCGATCGGTTCAATAGTTTTTTCTGAATCATGCACGCCAGGTCGAAAAACGTTGTTTCGAGAAAAACGCTTTTAGTTTTTGATCTAAAATACAGGGTGATCCATTTTAATCTATAAGTATCTTCTAAAATACTTTATGTACGAAAAAATGGTTTAGAAAGAAGTTGACCAGGATCGAGAGGGCTGTTTAACTGTACCATCAATTTTGACCTTGAGTTCAATTTTCAAGGTAATTTGCTTCAAAAGCGCGCCAAATGCACGTTCGGCGCGTTCGAAATGATTACGTTGTTTTACGTTTTTCGATCTGTTCTCGATATTTATGACCAAAATAACGATTAACCCAACAATTCTACATTTATTTCTTATAAGAATTTGCACTTTTTAGAAAATCAAGTTTTCAAAAATGTTCTTTGGCACTAACCCCTTAGGTTGAAAAGACCGAGCCGGATAAGTATGTGAAAAGTGTCCTAGAGCCTTAACCAATCACATCTATTTTTTCAACCATTTTTGACGCGAAATTCAAATTTTGAAACATTTAAATATTTCAGGTCGAATTTTCTTGAAACAACAATACATACATTCGCGAAAAAATTCAAGCAAATTGCTTAAACATATATCAAGGATTCATCATGAATTTCTTGGGATTTTTCGGAGTGGTAGAACATAGTAAAAAAAATTTTAAAAACGTATATGTACTTCCACATAAATAGCGGATATCGAAGAGTTTACATGACTATTTAAAAAATTATACAAGTAATTTTCTTACCATTTGCAATAAAAATAGTCGGCACAGAATGCCCTTAAAAAGGGGGAGGGTAAATAAGGTTGACTTTTGGGCCAACTACTGATTGGTCTCAAAAGTGTTTTACATTATTCATCTAACTAGTGGGTCTCATGCTACTACACTTGTATCTCTTTTGCATTGGCAGTACCAACCACTTATCGGATTTGGTCCAGCATTAGTTTTTATATTCACAAGCGATACATTTTGAAAGACGTGTATAACGAGACAATATTTGTAATCTCTTAGAATACCTAGAGTAACCAAAATACTCTATAGATATCAACTGAAAGGTTGCAATCGCATCCCGAAGCACACTAATTATTATCGTATGATAGAATGTACTCTCTTGTCCAAAAACATAAAGAAATCAAACTAAGGGGGCCGCGGTTTCACCAACTATAATTAAATCGTTAATAATTTATTTAATCAAAAGTTTGTGTTCCACCATTATTTTAATTATGATTAAGGGAAGATAATCACGGGTTAATTTAACCGTCAAATAATGGCTGGTTATGGAGGTTAATCAGTGATTAAACAACATTACCTCAAAATTACACCTCTGGTAATGAGTAATTTATCCCGGAAAACATGTCAAATCTGGGTTTTTAAGAGTCCCATGACTGAAGACACTATGTAGGTACTCGTTTATTCAAACCAAAATCAAACAAACATAAGATACCTATTTTCTACAGTAAAGTACAGCAAAGCCTTCCTGTGTTTTCGATTGTAAACATGTCAACCCAAATCTGGTTTCCATAAGATATTATATATTATAACATGTTTACAATCGAAAACAGAGGGAGCTTAATAATGAACTTAATACTTCCTTGAACATTACTGTATTCATTTGTTCTGATTTTTCCGCCATATAATATTCCACAAATCCACACTTTACTTTTTTTTTTTGCTTCCCAAACCACACAATACTACAATTGTGTCTGGTATTCTTCTTTACTATATCACTAATCTCTCGTAACCTCAAACTTTTCGCGTTTTGTCTTGGCGCCTAAACATAATGACGCCGAAAGTTAACTGAGATTTCTGTTACAACCAATCAGAGTCGCGGTTACAAGACAATATTAGAGTTACCACAAAGAGGGTATATGATTAACTAATATGAACTAAATGTTTCCATGGTGGAACGCATTGCAATTTAATCATGATTAAGGAGGAACATGCGCAACTTTTGAATCATGTGAGCGTTTGTAAAAAATTTCATAAATAGACTGATATAAAATACAAAAGTAGTATCCAAAAATTCTTTAGTTTAATATATGTCAGATTTCAAAAAAATTTGATAAATTAAATATCAAGTCATTGAATAATTTACAAAACAAAATTTGAAAAGGTTATGATTTCAATTATTATAAAAGACTCCTATTAATATTATTTAATACGTAAATTGTTTGTTTGATATAGATTATGCTTCTTAATAACAGTTATTTATGTTTCTTGCCTGAAAACCTAATATTATTAGTTACTTTATAAATTATAAAATTGGAAAAAAATACGAAGAAACGGGATAACGTTGCAGAAGTCAGTCAACATTTTGACTTCATAGTAGTCAGCTGTAGTATTTGTTGTAACGTTGCCACTTTTCTTTATTTTTATTCGTTTTACTTGTTGACAACTGATTTTTTGAGCTTCAAAGTTAATTTATAAAAAATGTATCCCGGGTAGATACAAATTTTTTATTTTTGCCGAGACAAGTAAGGTTCATTCTTTAATAAAAATAGTTCTTTGAGTGTTTAAGTTAGATTTTCGAAGAGAAATCTTCAGTTATGTGATTCTGCTAGGTTAGTTCCATAAGGTACAATGTTAATTCAAAAGCTTATACTTTTTATACCAAGCGGTAAAAAATTCTAAAAAAATTCTAAATGACGCGGAATTAATATAACTTTAACATATTTCAACGGCATTCAAAAATCTTGGATGTTACCTGGCGCATGTTCCTCCTTAAAGCCTCGATTAAAAAATAATCATGTGGTTAATTAGAGTTGGTGAAGCCGGCCCTAAGAGTAAAAATACAGTTTTGTTATACATCTTTTAAAGTGTACCGTTTGTGGCGTTCACATTGCAGGATTCTCTGTTATCTTGGTTACTCTAGGCGGTATCACCTTAACACTTGCAGGCCTTCACGTGAATTCGAAAGTAATGAGTGAAGGTCACCTTCAAGGTTAAAAGACTGAACATTTCAGGAAAGAATTTGCTTTTCTTAACGTACACATAGGACCAAGTGCGGTTGAATAAGACTCAAGGGCACTTTTCATATACTTATCCGACAAGACCCTTACTTGAAATCCCTTGAAAATCTTTAAAATAACTTGAAATCTTTTTAAAATCCCTTGAAATATTTATAATGTTCAAATTACTCTACAATCTTGACAGTTCTATGCGTTATTTTGAAATTCTTTAAAAATTCCTTAAAACCGCTTGTTTTACTGTAATAAGATATTGGAATTAATGAATTCATAATAGTTTCCCAAAATTATGATCGGGTATTAACCAGTTTTGCTGATTAGTAATACATTAAAATTAGGAAAAACTGGTCAGGGCCCATCCAAATTTATGAACGTGGTTGAATACTTCGCGCGTGTCTTCGTATAATAATAAAGCTCAGTGTTAAGGGCATGCATGTGTTACTTACCATATGAGCAAATTTAAATAACCCCATTTTTTCCTCAAAATTTTTTGGAAAAAGTAAAAATTGTGGAAGAAAAACGAGGTTATGTAAATTGGCTCATATGATGGTAAGTAACACATGCCCTTAAGGACATGTGATACGAACGTGAAACCATTATAAGGCGAATATTTTTTTTTTTTTTTTTTTTTTAAAAATTAAAAAGAAAAAACATTTCTATTCTATGCTGATCATCGTAATTTTCTAAAAAAAAAAAAAAAAAAAAAATGATAGCTGTGCCAGATTATCTTTCTAATATACACATTATTTGCTGTAAAAAGAATTTAAGTTTAAAGTTTTCCAATTCTTAAGAACGAAGAATATCATAATAATGATACAGTTCAATTGAAATAATTTATAAAAATGATCAAAAGAAAAAATGTATGAATCTACAGAATTTAAACAAAATGTTTATTAATTATTGAGGGGTTCATTACTCTTGACATATGGCGTATACTCCCTCAACAAATCTGTGAAAATCGTTTTAAGATTTTTACTCTTGAAACTTCTTAATATCACTTTATACCCAAGAAAGTTGTTTCAAATCTTTTAGAATAATAATTCGTCTTTTTTTTAATTTTCATGTAAATCACTAACTTTTTGGAAGAAGTGTTAAAATATTTTTAAAATTTTCCAATACTATAAAAAAGGTTTTCTAATTTTTGTAAAATCCTATAGTTAATTGAACAAAATTGTTTTTAAATTTCTAGAAATGTTGTTTTAAAATAAATTTCAATCTTTGGAAATTCTGTAGAAAACTTTTTAATTTTTTGCATTAATCCTTAAAAATTATAAAATTCTCAAGCATATTTTTGAGCGAAAATGTTCTTTAGAACCTTTTCCAAAGAACTTTCTTATTCTTGAAGGACAAAAAAAAACAATTATTTTCTTTAAACCTCTATAACTTTTCCCCTATTCGCGCAACCTAAGTTTTCTTTGCAGATTATTGAAGGACTTACTATTCTCCTTTGAAATGTACAAAAAAATTTTTAATTGTTTGAAATTAAAAAGATGGCGGCTATTCGTTTCAATGTATATACCAAGGTCTATATCCTCATAAAACAAACTCATTTTTTCTTGATCCAATATTATTAAGCTTCTAAATATTTTGCAAGAATAAAAATATTATATTTTTATAAAATACCTTCAATTACAGTTAATTTTAAATTATTATTATTATTTATTACTGCTTACTAAAATATCTATCAAAAAATGGAACATGGTTAAAAGGTGAGTGATAAAAAAAATATTACTTTTTTTATGGAAAATTTTATTTTGTATTATATTTACAAAATACTATTTTAAAAATATTTTAAAAGATTTCTAAGCATTTGAACTTCATAACTATTTTCATAATTAATTTCGTAATTTCTAAAATTATACAAATAATTTATTTATTTTAACTTTTAAACACTCATTACTTTGGTTATATTTAGACTAAAGCTATTTAATTTTAACGAATTTAAATCATTCGTTAATTTTTAAAATCCTTGATTTTCGTAGGTTTTCTACCTATTATAAAATTGGCAAGAATTAGAGGGTTGTAAAGAATTTTTTGAAGGGAGGAGGTTGTTAGTAGTCGATACAAATTTTAACTATAATTTTCAGATTAATACCAGTATCCAAAAGTTATGGAACATTGAGATTTACACGAGATTTAAAATGAATTGAATGATTTTAATTGATTCTAATACAGTTTAAACAAAAAAAAAAAAGTCCAAAAATTTAACTATTTTAAAAAAATGTTAAATACTTTTTGTAACGTTCGAAATATTTTAAACAGATTTATAAACATTAAAAGTGGTTTCAAAATATTTCTGTAAATAGTAAATAGACTTGTTATAATAAAAATATTGATTTTTGGCATTCTTTTTTTTTCATAAAATTCTTACCTTTAAGTTCTCGACATCTTGAAAATATTGCAGATATTGTTGTTAACAGTTGATTAATTTTTCAATGATTTTGATACGTTTTTAATCCACTTTAATCCCTTTTCTCACTTCCCGCACATAATAAATAAACAATAAATTAAACTGTTATTTAAACTCACTACACTAGCAATTATCAGTTTTTCACACTGTCAATATTTCTTTAATATTAGGTTAATCGCAAAATTACTTAGTATAATTAAAAATTCTCGACAAAAAGTTGTATATATTTTAAGAACTTATGTGCTAACGAGTTTAACAAAGAATGAAAAAAAAAATGAGCAATACACATTTTTGAGAAGAGTGTTGAGATATTTTCAATGCGGAGTACAATAGGATTTATTGTAAAAAAAAAAGAAATCAGAAACTTTCAAATCGACATTTCGTTAAAAAAAACTTACACAAATTATTGATACAATTTTTGGTTGGATTTTTTGTCAGAAAACCGATTCTATTAAGATTTTCTTACTCTTTAACTAATCAAAATGTCAATTTAAAAATTTCAAATTCGCCTCTTCCTCGCAAAAAATTCTACCAAACCTAAAAATTTATTTATTTCTTTTTAGGCTTTACAAATTTGTTGCCACGGATATTGTAATCCAGCCACACAAAATTATGTAAACAATTCAGTTGGATTTCATTTTCTTATATATATATATATATTTTTTTTTTTTTTTGAATGTGAGTTGACATTTTCGATAGCTATTGATGTCCATTCAACACACCAATTGTTATTAAAAATTTAATTACGTCAATATTTTAAGAAAAGTGCGACTGAGACGTAAACCAATCGGAGTAAAAAAAAATAAATAATAATAATTGATAACTTTTTAAAATGTACGTTTATAATTTGCAGAATTCGGAAAACAGCATCAATTCTAGAGTTGCAAAAATATAGTGTCAATAGGATTATAGCGAAGCTAGACGGTGCAAATTATTATTAAAACTTTATAATCTTCGTAGCAAAGAATTTTCAAAAAAAGAACAATAAAATGAAAAAAAAATAGAATGAAAACAATTTTTTAGCAAATTTTTTAGGATATTTTTATACGTAATAAGTTTTATAAGTTAGAAAAATTTTTTTTTATGATTTGTACGTTGATTTTTGCTGATTAATAGATAGTTTATTAAATAGTATTAATAATAATTGCATTTGAAAATTGACTTTAAAGTAAATGAGTTAGTCTGTTAAATATTTTCTTCGACTACGCTGTAGAGAAACTTGTCGAAGTTTGAAACGACATAAAAGGAAGACGTAAGACTCTTCACGCTTCACTCGAATGGCTCTCAACCGGTTCCACGTCATCTCCCATGTAGATTCCAACTGTATCGTCATAATGATAACATGAAGTATTCGTATAACCTGTATAAACTCAACACGCAATAAAATTGCAGCACATTAATTCACTTTTATTAGCTATAGTCGCGCAATCTATAAATCCATTCTTATCACTATTAACACGGGTATGTATTTGCATTATCCAATCGAAACACATTGCACAAGATGAAGATGTAAATTTGTATAGCTAACACACAATTTGCTTAGTGATACCGGACGTACGTACGGAATATTGGACCGTTGGATGAAGTTATACACCTAATACTTTCTAAGCTGAGTACCTGGTTCGGCACTCCGATCACTGGCTACTACTGAACCATCACTGAACCTTGAGCGCGGTATCGCCGCATTCAAGCCGCCGGCTTTGCCCCGCCATATCGGTATTTCTGTCTCTGCACGCGAAAAGACCGCCACTCACTCTTTTAAACTTATACTGACATTCTGCAAGTCTTATGATCAGCGCTGCTCGAAACTCGTCAAGGTTTCGTTGCCAGAGTCCGTCGCTCCCACTATACTATCTTGGTCTCCCCACCCAACCAACTGAACCAACTACCATCACATAACGTGCCACGCATTATGTTCATCCTGGCTCCGGCCCCCACCACTCAACTCTCATACTCCACAAGCCGCCTTGCAACGCGCAAGCTTTTATACATCACCACTGGGCGGCACTAGCGTCCACGCAATCTTCACCAACTGGTTTACACCGCACCGATACAGCATTGCGAGCGGCGCACAGTGGGCTGGAATAGGAATTTACTGTTCATAATTGCCTACAGGTCGTATTTCTTAACAGATTTCATAGTTTTTCTTTTCTTTTCTTCTTAGAAATGCTCAACATTCATTTTTTAAGAGAACTGTCGTTTGCTGTTTTTTAATTTTTCCTTCATAAAGTAACAATATACATAGATAAATAAAATAACTAGTGGATAGAAACGTCTCACTATCAGCCGAAAATATTGCACCTATAATACATTCACCCGTGCAGAAATTGCCGCAATAAGCTCTATTTATAATAGGATTCTGACGAGGCCCTGGTCGGCATTTCTATTTTCACGTTGAAACCAAACATCGGGTAGCAATAGGGAAATCCCAACATTTTTCATACTTGATTATTTATGCAAAACTGAAAGATGCTTATATTCATATGTATATTGGAAAATTTAATAATTTGTATATTGTTCAAAAACACGGAAAAACATATATCTAGGACTTTTAAACAGGTTTTCATGAAAATTATTATTAAACTACATTTTATGATTATATTATTTTCATAATTTTTATTATAATAACTAGGATTAAAAGGTATTGTAAAGAATTATAAGAGTTTTTAGTAATTTCAATAAATTTCAAGAGGATTAACAAATATTAAAGAATACTAAAACATTTTTTATTATCAAATTACTTCAAAGTTTAGAAACTTTTTTGAATGGTGACTGAAATTTCTTGTAAATTCTTAAATTTTGACATGTTCTTAAAATCCTTTAAGAAATCTTGACATCTTTGAAATCACTTGTAACACAATGTACTATTTCCAATTCTATTTTGTCCAAAAATGTTATTTCAACTGAAAATAACCATAGACATTATAAATGTCCTCCATATTCTTCTATACAAAATTATTTTTAATGCAAATGAATTAAGGGGTTACCCCCACTTGCAAATTTCAAAAAATCGATTTTTTTTATTGCATTTTTTTGAAGTATAAGTATCTGAGAATATGTCCTGAAAATTTCAAGTCGATCCGAACAAAATTGACTGAGATATGAGCGTTGAAAGATAAGAATCCGTTGTGTAAACGACCGGCTAGTCTGCCGCCTGGCGTGAAGGAAGAATGTTACGAAGGCAACACCAAATTTCCATTTTGCAAGTGGCATCGTCGGCGGAAGAACTTCTGTATGGACCCGGAATAGATGACTCTATGTAAGTTAAAAAAAAAAATTATTTTCTTCGTGTAAACTGAAATTGAAACTTTAAACGCGTTTTTCTCGAAATGGCATTGCTGAAGTCGGTGACCAAGATTACTCGAACACTAATGAACCGATCTTCTTGAAATTTTGCAGGCTTATTTAATACATAAAAATGTAGTCTTTAATCGTTCGATTTTTTTACGTTAAAATCGAACCATTGACTTTGATTATCCGCCATTTTGTGAAAAATGAATATTTTTTTAAATCCTTCGATTAAAAACTATTTTATACTTATATTTGACTAAATC